>VWYK01092761.1:320-35301 GCA_013399775.1 Semnornis frantzii
TAATCACTTCTCATCAAAATGCAGTTCAGCTTTTGCCAAATCTCCATCAGCTGCTTTTGCAGGATTAATTTTTTTTTTTTGTAGACGTGAGAACATCAAACATTTAGGGGAAACCACGACTGAAATTGGAAAGCTCTAGGGATACATCCACTCTTGCTTTGAGAATCCTTGCCTTTTCCACAGAGGAGTTTGGCAGCACAGGGCTACTGTGAACACTTGTGAACTCTCAGAACATGGACATATTGTTGACTGGGAAATCCACTTTGTAGAAAGGATGCAGTTCCCATATTTCATGATGAGAGTGCATCTAATTCTCTTACCATTCCAGGTAGTAGTGATAACTGTAGCACAACTCCTGAGTTAGGTCCCTCTAAAGCTCCTATGTGGCCTGTTTACTGTCTTGCAGAAGGATGTTCTGCATCAGATTTTCGAGTCCTTCCAACAGTGTTTTCCTTTCCTTCCTGTGATAAAACATAAAAATACATTATACTGTTGTAGATTGCATAACTGATAGCTCTAGAAACTTTCCTATATCATTTTGATTGGCAGATTTGAGTATTGTAACATTTCAGAATTTATTTTAGAAATACCCTTTTTGGTCTAAACATTCATTGGTTCTGTCAGATCTTTAATAGAGACCTGGAGTTGCTTTCTGCTCTCACTGATTATTTTAAATTTACACAGGGTACTTCTGAAGATGAAGATGATGACTTTTTGAAAGGAGAAACCCCTCAAAATGACGGCGTGGTTGGAATTGCTGCAAATTCTTATGAGTCAAGCACCCGGAGCCCAGTGAGCAGCACTGGCTCTCCTTCAGACTGTTTTGTGCTGTACCCTCAATGACATGGAGAATCAGAAGTGAAAAGGTTGAAATTAATGTGCAATGTTTTGCTCTGAAAAGAGACTTTAACTCAACTTTCAAACCGGCAAATGTTTAAATAGCTACACAAGAGAAATACTGTTTCTTGACCATCAGATTTCTAAAGATATGTTATGATGAAGTCATATGTTGCTAGAAGAGCTTAGAGAATAAATAGGGTGATACTTTACAGATTTCACATTGAAATGGTTTTTATGGCTTGGAAGGCTTTTCTAATATTTTTTCCTGACTGTGTTATTAATGCTTCTTTACAAGGTTTTGTATATCAGGGTGAAGTTGTGGTTATTTTTCTTAACGCTCTGTGGGGACCAGAATTCCATTGCCAGTATTCAGTCTGTACTCCGACTGGTTTTGAGTTGGTTTCATAGTAGTGTTTTGATCCCACATTGTGGAAGCTGTAAATTCAGTCTAACAGCGATTCTTTTGCACACACCTCTTGTGTTTCTCCTGCCTGTAGAACAGTATTTGGTAAAGCCACTTGATAGTGGGCAGTGCATTCAGATGATAATTCAGCATTATTGCTCCTTACATCTGTAACTGACACAACTTTCCCAACTGTGAAAGTTCCAACTTGTAAAGGTGATGGTTGTTGGAAGTGATGAGGATGATGGAGTAGCTGAATGTATGATTTGTAGATAGTTTTCTTCGGGGCACTTGTGCTCTGAGACAGGTATTTATTTTCAGGTTTTGAAGTTTATATGTGAATGATGAAAATACAAAAAGTAACCTTCCCTTGTGTAAAGGGAGTGATGGTGTCACTGATATCTTTGTGTTGTCCACGTGTCAGTGCAGAGTTTCTCTCATAGGTTTCTTGTCTTTTCATGGTTGCTAGCTTGTGGAAAAAAATGTTATTTGTGTAACATTTAGTTGAAAATTTTATGCATTTGGAACTAAACTCTAAGTGCCCTTTTTTGGACTCTGAACTTGGAGGCTTTTAAGACAGCATTTTTGTTCAGGTCAGTGCAAGCAGTGCAAAAAACACCTTAGAAAGAACCATGTTTCTGTGTAACTAGGGATATGCTTCAGTGGATCTTTCAGTCATTGGATAAATTGAGACAAGGTTTCATTTTAATTTCAGTCCTCTCTGCTGTTAATCCTGAATAATAAACAGTAGGTTTCCATCTGAAATAATTGTTTTCTCACTTGGCATGTGTGGAATAACTGCCCAGCTTACTGTGGGGTAGGAGTGCAGGTTGATATAGGGCACTTTAGGAGAAAGGTTGTGATGCTTACAGCCGGGAGATGTTTCTGTTCTCTCTGGGAACAATGATCTGCAGAGCTGGCCTGCCAAGTGGCTGAAGGAGGGAGCTTGACGAAGATAAGATGACACCATTTCAGCTAAAACTCATGAAGCAAGGCTAAAATAAGAACATGCAGCTTCAAAACAGTTTAGGAGGGCTAGAGTGATGGAAAAAAGACTCTTGCCTCATTAACTGCAGTTTTAATATTGATGATGAGTATGATAATGGGCCAAATGGAGTACGCACTAAATATACATGTCTACAGTACTCAGCTCTCAACCCAAATCACGCTGAGCAGCACCTGCAAGGCAGAGACAGCCAGGGTTAGGGGGGGAAATGCACTCCAAAAGGAAATACCGTTAGAAAATGAGGCTGTTTCCAAGCTGTAATACCAGGTGTGTGACTCGGGAACTTCCATCTCTCATTAACAGCAAAAGAAGAAAGACCTAAGTGATGGAAAAAATGCTGTTGAAAATATGTAAACGTGTACTGAAGAAATGTGCATCTGTACCGAAGTTTGAGAGTTCGTGTTCATATACTAAAGGGGCTTGTTTAAAACATAGATTCAACAGGGGGCTCCACAGTGTTTCTGTAACCTCTTCTGGGGTAGATCCGATCAGGCGAGAGTGATTTCAGACACGTGTGAGGGGAGGTGCTGGCATTTTGTTAGAGACTTTGTACTAGCAGTACTGATACTAAAAATATCGAGAGGAATGCTGGTTCGGAGGGCGAAGTATAACATATGTCTTGAGAAAGTATCTGCTGCAAGTGTGTCAGAACCGGGTTGGAAATGCAGAGCTATAGTACTGCTTTTCCTCTGCGGCGCCTGGCTGCGCTCTCCCTGTGTACTGAACTCCGCTGCTACCGCCGTACTGTTCCTGCACGGGCGACTGGAGAAGAAATCCCTGGTCCTTAAGGAGAAACTGGCATCTTTGGGGCTGCCTAGAAAATTCCGTGTTGTGGTTGTAGAGGTGGGGTGGTCTGTGAATTTGGAGCTTGGGCGTGTTTGTTTTTAGAGTGTTTTTGTGATAATGTACTAATAATCTGGCAGTCGCCGGAGGAGGGGATTTCTGCAGCGCTAACGTGCGACAGGCGCTAGGCAGCGCCGTGACCGGGCGCGTGTTGTGCCAGAGATTCTGACTCCGCTTCTGGCGTCTCTGCCTGGGCCCACCCCGCACGGCGGCCTGCACTCCTGAGGCCCTGCCCCGGCCTCGCCTCCGGGACTGCCGCCGGTTCTGCGGGCGCTGCGGCGGCTCTCCGGCGCCGAGCTGCGCCGCTTTCCCGGCGCCCNGATGCCGCTGCTGGTTAACGGTGAGCGGATCGACCTGGCTCGGCCCACAGGGGACGTGATCCGTGCCTACCCGCATCTCGAGGTGAGGAGGCGGCGGCGCGGAGGGGCACCAGCGGGGCGGGGTACCCGGCAGAAAACGGCGCCTCGGCCGGGCGAAGTGGGTGGCGTGGCGGAGCGGAGCAGCCCCGGGCGGAGGCGGCATCCGCGGAGGTGGCCCCGGGCCGGAGGGGCGTAAGGCTACGATGTTTCGGCTCCGCCGTCTTCCCCTCGCCGCCGCGGCGGAGGGACACGGTCTGACCGGGAGCATGTGATGCCGGCGGCCCGGGGGAGAGCTGTGGTACAGGCCCTGAGGCGGGGAGCGGCGGTCCGGGCCCGGCTGTCCGCTTCCGTGGGAAACGACAAAAACGAACGGCGAGAGGCAGTAACTTTTGTGAGGATATTGACCTCGCTTTCGGCACATAAATGATGTGGTTCCAGTGGCGGACTTTGAGCCAGGAACTGCTGAGCAGAGCTGATTGGGAGAATATTTCTCATCAGGAAATATTCTTTGTGGAAGCCGAGGGCCTTTTTCAGACATTTAGTGCAGATGTGACAGAACCGCGAGGTGGTTTTCGAGCCCCGGGACGAAAGTTAGCGACCTGCTCAGCGAGTGGGCGACAGGGCCCCGGAGCAGGCACAGCCCCGGAAGCTGCTGCGAGCTGACAACCGCAGTGCTTTGATAAGGGCTAAATACATACGCTGGGCTGTAGCAGTAGGAAAGTCGAAACTTGCAAATTGCAAGTTTCCTGACATAATCACACTTTCAAGATCAGCTCCTGGAAGCCTTCTTGTCTGGTGTAATCTTTGTCAAATATTATCGGTCTTTGTTGTACCTCAGTTTTGTCACCTATGAGCCCCGGGAAAGGGTGTAGATGACTATGGAATGGTGAGATTTAAGAATTACTAGGTGAGCGTCAGGAAAGCAAAAGATTATCAACATTCAGAATACTCTGTAATACAAAACATGGATGTCTCTGATCTGTATCCCTTTGCTTTTCAGAGGTGATGGTTCTATCAAGTAAAGGATACACCTGAGAATTCAGCCACTGTAGTCTCTGTTATAATTTATCTTTAGGAAAAGGCAAAACTTCTGAGAAGTCAGCCTGCTCAAGTTGTGGAACCCAAAGGTCTTCTCTATGTCCAGCAGAGAGAGTTTGCAGTAACTACCCCTAAAGATGGTATGTAGGAACATAAAATTTTTTTTTTTTTCTTCCGAAGCAGGGATTGAGACCAGAATTCTTACAGTGTTTCCCTCCTTTAAAATAGGTTCTGTTTCCGTTCTTGGATCAGATGATGCAACTACCTGCCACATAGTTGTGCTCCGAGACACAGGTATCTTTAAAGGATGTCCAGAGGAAAACCTGTACCCCTGAAGCAATGAATTGGTGTTGCTTTATGCTGAATCTGTGAAATGTACTCACATTTATATAAATTCAAATCTCAAAAAGTCACATGGTCTGGTAACTAAAGGAGTTGTTTAAAGGGTGACATACTCACTGTCAGAGGCTCCATGTTCTGGTAGCTTGATGAGCAGAGATCCTGAATTTGACCTGCTGTTGTCACCAGTGGGTAGTGGCAGTTGCAGGCCTTGGCTATGTTTGGCAGTTTGGTGCTGCAGGGTTTGGCAGGAACAGAGGCAGAATTTCTGAAAATATTGTCACTATGTGCTGGCATTTCTGACATGAGGGGCATTGCCTGGTCATGGGTAAGAGGGCACTTGGGCCTTTCACCTGATTCCTCCTGATTTTGTAACGGGGCACTAAGTTGCTATTGTCTCCTTCAGTCAGCCTGTGCTTTCCTGAGAAGCTGAGCTGGTGGTGGATGTAGCTGTTACACCGCTATTGCAGTGTGAGCTGTTACCTACCTAACGGCCTCCCATGTGTCATCAGCTGTCTTCTCGTCTTCCTCAGGCAGTGGAGCTACCTGCTTGACACACTGCGATGGATCAGACACGGAAGCTGAGGTGTCACTCATCATGAGTTCAGTAAAATCCTTCTCTAGCACCGCAGGATACGGCAGGTCAGCTCTGCTCTTAGTTCTTGTGTGCTGTGTTTCATAGAAGTTACTGCAGTTTGCAAAGCAATTCCACACGATGATACGGGGTTCAAGCAAGGTAACTGCAGGAAATCTCTGCTGATCAGGAACCATGTGTCTAGTGAAACCAGTTTCCTTCATGATGTCTTGGAGGGTATTTTTAGCAGGGGTTTAAAGCATGGTTCTGTTCTGAAGAGTGTCTGCAAAATGCTGTGGTGAGGTTTTGTGTTTGTGCTTTCCCAGTTAACTTTTGTTTCAGATGTGAGATTTCTTCGAAAGAACTGGGTTGCGTTTGTGGTATATTTTTCCTTCCAGATTCTTGTCAATTCCTTTGGGGATCTGAGAATCCATCTGGGCTTTTTCTAAGTCCCACTTTAAAAAAAAAAAAAAAAAAAAAAGATGAAGTGGGGACAGGTCAGTGGAGAAAAAACCTCTGAAATGGAGTTTGGCAAACAGGGTTCTTTATATGAGTGTGGAGATTTTTGCCCCTGTAGTTTGATGAGAACAAAAACTCCATTAACTTAAGATGTAGTCTCCAAAAGCTCATGATTTGTTAGGCCTTGTCTTTTATATAGATGCTTCTCAGGGAAGAACTCCCCCTTTGTGGTCCAGAATAGTTGCGAGGTCTCAGGGGCAAAAGTCTTCATGTTTAATTAACCCTTTATTTGGAACTGAAAAGTGGTTACTAAGTTCAGTCCAAACCAGAGGTGCTGACTATCAGAGATACCATTGGATTTGAGAAAATTGCATGCAAGTTGCTGATGTGTGCTGTTCCCTGGGTGATCCCTGCAGCCTTTGGAACGGAATTGCCATGACTTGCTATGCAATACCAGCCAGCATGGTGCATGCAACTGTAAGTGAGGCTTCTCTAATGATTGCTTTGCAGTTTGGGCTGGGGATGATTTTGTAAACGTGTTCATTTTGGGATGTCTTTTTAATTTCCTGTTATTCCATCTCTGTTAGGCTGGAAGTGCACCTAGTTGGAGGTTTCAATGATGATAGGCAGTTATCACAAAAACTTACTAATCAGCTTCTTAGTAAGTTCACGTTTTTTCCACTCTCGTGTCCAAAACATTAAGTAGTTCTGACTGGCTTTGGGTTAAGTTTGTAATCTGAACCCCCTCTCATGTAATGGACAGAAATTTACATTTGTTTCAAAGGGTGTTTTCTCTACCTTAGAACTTAGAGATTCCAGAGATGCAGAGATGGGCTGGACTGCTGAGGCTTGCATGTGGCAGCGTGTGGGATGAAGGCCCTAAGCTTGTAATTTCTTCCTGATGTCTCCTTGGGAGTAGAACTGGGGTGCAGTTCAGCTGGACTTGATTCCTGGCTCTGCTGCTGCTGTGCACCTGACCTTGGTCAAGTGTTGCCACTGAATAAATCTATATATCTGAGTGACTCTGTTAGGTGTGATGAAGTAACATTTAATTTCTGTTTGAAATGGTCTGATGAAAGACATTATGTCTGCTTGTAAAAACTATAGTCCAGAGATGTGGTTGTGGTGCTTTACAAATGCAAGGTGCCAGCCTTCCAACCTCCAGGTGCTCCAGCTTGTGCTAAGTGCTTTCTGAGGGTGGAGGGGCCTTGGCCCTGCTTGAACTGGGGACGGAGCAAGGATGGGGGCAGAGGTCAGGACTGGAGGGAGGTGACCAAGGGGATAACTAAGAGGGAAAAACAAAGTGGTGAAGGACCCAGGATGCACCCTTGTGCCCATCACGCTTACTGACTCCTGCTGCATTGTATGTGGTATAGGAGTTCTGTACAGAATTAAGTGTTTGGGTAATTCTTAATTTTTTTCCTAATTTTCTGATACATCTTTCATACATCAGGTTTAGAGTTTGAAACAATAACACTGTACTGCTATTAGAACTTTGATCAAAAGGGGAGTTCTAGTGTGTGGGATGAGGAAAAGCAGAATTAATTTACAGCTAATGAAAGACTGGGTGCCCTCACTATGTGTGACATTCTAGGAAAATACATCTAACATGAGCTGTTCATGCATAGTGAACGAAAGCAATGCTGATGTGATGCCAGAGCTAAACCCAGTGCCAGTAAACCGAGTAAGTGGCACACGCTTCCAGCGTGATTTTGCTGTTACAAGCGGCTACTCCCTGTACATCACTGTCACGTTTAGTAGCTGTGGTTTTAATTTTAAACAAGTTACTTTGGAGCAAATCTGCAAAACACTTTTTGATCTGTTGTCTTAGCTAGAACAGTGGGATAGGGATCTGTTCTGCAGTGCCCAGCACTGGTAATGCCCCCTCACCTAGGTACAGCACCTGCTTTGCCATCAGTCGCTCTTACACATTGCTGCTGTCGTTGTTGCTGTAGGAGCGTTCGATCTTCAGCCAGATGATGTTCATTTAGTGACTTTCTGCGTAACAGGTAAGAAGTTTCCGTGGCTTTTGCAGTATGGAAGTACAGGGGACTTGTCACACTTTGTTTCATCTGTCCTGTAAGAAAGAGCAGCACAAGTCCTCCAGGACAATTTAGCATTTCAGTTTTGTTGCCAGTAGTGTATGCGTGGTGATAACAAGCAGACAATGCGGCAAAGATTCCCTCCTTAGCAAGTGCTGCTGAAATGCAGTTGATAGTAGAAGTCACCTGTGATCGTGACCAGGTTATTTTACTACCTTTGTCCAGTGGAAAGAGGCTGTATGTCTATGGACATCTGTAAGAGGCAGCTGAGAGAGGCATTTGGAGACCTCTGACCTGCTGGTTGTCAGACTTGCCTCCCCACAGGGCCTGGTGAATTCATAAACTCCATCAGCTCGCAGCATGTGGAATCAGGGAACAGAGGCAGCAGTTGCCCTTTCTTCACATCACCTGCAGGTCACATTTCCATGATCCGTGCATGTCACTGCTGTTGATGACTGACACCTTGGAAGCCTGCCACCACAGTGCATAACATCTTCAGTGATGGGGTTTCCCTGTAAATTGCCTGTGCCAAGCGGAGCAACGGTCGGCTGGAGCTGGCCACGCTTAGAAGGCAAAGAGTTGTGCCTTGGGCCCCGAGTGTGTTACTGACCTGTACCACCTTCATCGTATTTCTTCTAGGTTTCTTTGGTTTTCTGTCTGTACACAAAATCAGTTTTGTGTTATGAGGGAAGAACATATCTAAATGAATGCTGTTCAGAAAAAAGCAATCCAGAGGTCTGTGGACTGACTTCTTTTCCTTACAGAGCTAAATGACAGAGAAGAAAAGGATGTTCACTTTCCAATCATTTATGGAATTGGTGAGCTAAATTTGAATTACTGTTGTAACTGGATTGCTTCTCAGATTCCAGTAGTAAATGAGCTGCTTACAGTGACTAGATAAAGCGTGTCTCCAAGTATCCTTCTGGTACCACAGCTGGAGAGATGCACAGGTGCCAGAGGCTGCATGCAAATCCAAACAGATTTTTTCATTTAAATGTGGTTATGATTTTTTCAGTACCCAGGATACTGTTCTAACACTTGGGTTAGGATCCAACCCTCTTTTCATTGTGCATTTTGTAGTTTTTCTAAATAGTTTTGATATCTCTAAAAATGTTCTTCTGAAATATTGAAATGCTGACAAAGCAAATAGAAATAAATTATCATGGGGGCTGTGGTACAGGAGTAGTGTTTGATGGGTTCTGAAGTTCGTGCAACATAGTTGTGTGATCATTTTTAGACTGTCTGTAGGAATTAATTGGTGTTGTATTTAAAATCTTACTTCCTACCAGCTGTGAATGTTAAAACAGCAGAAATTTTCCCTGCAACCTTCCCAGAAAAAGGGCCGGATGAGGATTTGCGCTCAGCCCATGTTTTAACAGGAGCACCGGTGAGTGAGAGCAACAGGGGAAAGGGGCTTCTGCCAGAGGGCAGAGCAGCTGGGGGCGATGAAATGCCTGGAGTTAGAGGAAGAAATACTCTGTGTCCCGTCAGTAACAAAACAAATGAGAAGGAACAGAAGCAAAGGATGTCGGTGAAGGTGAAGCCAGTGCCCCAGGGGTAAGCCTGGCTTGGAAGCACAGCTCCCTGCTGTGCCATTCCTGCTAACCCTGCAGCTTTCAGCAGGATAAGGACTGGAAGGAGGACTCGGGAAATTACAGACCTGTCAGCCTGACCTCAGTGCCATGCAAGATAATGGAACAGATTGTCTTGAATGCAGTCACACAGCACCTACAGGATTGCCAAGGGATCAGTCCCAGCCAGCATGGGTTTTTTGAGGGGCAGGTCCTGTTTGACCAATGTCATCTCTTTTTATGACCAAGTGACCCGCCTGGTGGATGTGGCAATGGCTGTGGATGTAGTCTACCTGAACTTCAGCAAGGCCTTTGCCACTGTTTGCCATAGCAAACTCCTGGCCAAGCTGGCAGCCCATGGCTTGGACAGGGGCACTCTGTGCTGGGTTAAGAACTGTCTGGGTGGCCAGGTCCAGAGAGTGGTGGCGAATGGTGCCATGTCCAGTTGACAGCTGTCACCAGTGGTGTGCCCCAGGGATCAGTGCTGAGCCCAGTCGTGTTTAATATCTTCATTGGTGATCTGGATGAGGGGATTGAGTCCAGCATCAGTGAGTTTGCAGACAATGCCAAGTTGGGAGCATGTGTCCATCTCTTAGCGGGCAGGAGGGCTCTGCAGGCTGGGACAGGCTGAGTAGGTGGGCACAGTCCAACACCACAAATTTTAACAAGGCCAAGTGCCAGGTTCTGCACTTTGGCCACAACAACCCCAAACAGTGCTACAGGCTGGGGACAGAGTGGCTGGAGAGCAGCCAGGCAGAGAAGGACCTGGGGGTACTGGTTGACAGCAGCTGAACATGAGCCAGCAGTGTGCCCAGGTGGGCAGGAGAGCCAATGGCATCCTGACCTGGATGTGTGGCCAGCAGGACAAGGGAGGTTATTCTGCCTCCGTACTTGGCACTGGTCAGGCCACACCTTGAGTCCTGTGTCCAGTTCTGGGTCCCTCAATTTAAGAAAGATGTTGAGGTGCTGGAAGGTGCCCAGAGAAGGGCACCAAGGCTGGTGAGGGGCCTGGAGCACAGCCCTGTGAGGAGAGGCTGAGGGAGCTGGGGCTGTGCAGCCTGGAAAAGAGGAGGCTCAGGGCAGAGCTCATTGCTCTCTACAGCTACCTGAAGGGAGGTTGTAGCCAGCTGGGGTTGGGCTCTGCTGCCAGGCACTCAGGGACAGAACAAGAGGACACAGCCTCAAGCTGTGCCAGGGCAGGTTCAGGCTGGATGTTAGGAGGAAGTTCTTCACAGCAAGATTGGCTGGCATTGGAATGGGCTGTGCAGGGAGGTGGTGGAGTCAGCATCCTGGGAGGTGTTTAAAAAGAGGCTGCATGAGGCACTTCATGCCATGGTTTAGTTAATTAGAAGCTGTTAGGTGGTGGGTTGGACTCAATCTTCAAGGTCTTTTCCAACCTGATTAATTCTGTGATAATTTGTGTCAAGAGATTCAGACCAGGGGCATAATCCCAGCTCTGTCTTTCAGTTCTGGTGTTGCTGTTACAGTTTAATGTCTTGTTTGTAAGAATATTTGGCTAATTCTAGTGCAACAGGAATGAAGTGGGGCTGAGCAGGCATAGAGCTTGTCAAAGACAGAAACTGCAGCTTAAGACCTTCCAAATGAAGTCAGTTTGCTGTCTCATTTGTCTGTAAGCACTGGCTGATGCCTAAAGCTGATGCCTGTGTTACAGCTGACCAATATTTATGATGCAAAGATGGAACAACTCCGTATTGGGCCTTACTTCTGGACGCCTTTCCCACATGTGGATTTCTGGTTAGAACAAGATGATCATCAGATTTTACAGGTACCTGACACATACTCATCTCTCCGCTCTGTTAGGAGGAGAAAAAAGTCTGTCTGTCAAAAATTTTCCCAGTGTACTGCTGGGGAGGGCAGGAAATAAGATTATTAAAAGGCAAAGTATTTGAGAACTTTGTGCTTTTGCATATCAAGCAGCTCTTGCTACCATCTTGTTTTTCAGAACCTCTCTACATCGCCCCTGGCAGAGCCACCTCACTTTGTCTCTCACATTAGATCTACATTAACATTTTTGAAGGAACATCCCTTTCCATCTCGCTCCCTGTTTCCCGACAGGAAACCTCGCCTCTACAAAAAAAATGAAGAAGGGTTGTGGGAACAGGTTTGTTCTGGTAAGGTCTAACCTGGAACCCAACACCACACCTGCTTTAGGGCAGCAGAGTCTTGCAAGGGGAGCAAGTTGTTGCAAAAAGCAAATTGCTGGTCACAAGTTTCACTGTTCCTGTGCTTTTCAAAATAAAGTATTTTGACAGAAGTAACTTGCTCGTTCTGCATTACTGTTGTGGGAGACTGCCGCTTCCAAGTAGGAATTTGGTTTTGTTTTATGGTCTGTTGCTCTGCTGCAGTGCTGTGGTGGGTGCAGAGGAAGGGAGGTGGAGTGCTGAGAGGGGAAGTCAGGACGCTGCTGCACACATCAGTACAGGGTTTTCCACACAAAGTGAAGGGGAGCTGCACACACTTAAAGCTTACTGAAATGATGGGAGGTGTCCTTGCACAATAACCAAATCCCAAAGCAGTAATTTGAAGAATCTTTATTGAAACATTCAGATAGTATCTAAAGAATGAAGCTCATTCCAACAAAACTACTGGTTTAACACTTCCAAATATAAAAACATTAAAAATTAATTCTCGTGGTGGTAACTTTATCCCCACCAAATGACTCTTATTAACATATTTCATTGCACCAAAGAAGCCAATCAGGAAGACTACTTCAGCTTAATTGTTTTTGCACTTTAGGAAAAAAAAAAAATTGCACTCATTTACAGAGGTTACCCCAACAGCAAAAGTAACCTTGGTCATGGCACCCCAGCCCCACAGGATCTAGAAGCTGGAAGTCAAATCCAGTGACAGCACAATTTAAACCCTCGTCCTGAGTTTTCAGATGATCGAAGCAAGCCTTGCTAGCACTACACCCATTCTGCTGTTAATTTCTGTCTTCTGGGGGGAGGCAAGAACCAAAACCCAAACCAGAGGAAGCAGAGTCCAGTACTTGAGTCCAGTTCTACAGGGAGGGAGTTGTTTTCTCTCACGCAAGCTTTTCCAAAGGTGGTGGGTTTTTTTTCTCTACAAGAGGCTCCAAAGATTTGCAGCTGAGTGATTAAAAATATTTGGGACTGGGGAAACTTCTAGCTTAGTTCTGAAGGTATCCATTGCATTACTTAGTCCTGGACACCATGGAATTGTGCTGCAGTGTAATAATCTGTATCATTTCTCTGACTGTGCCATCCTACCATAGGTAAGTTACTGGTATTCAAGAAGTGTGTGTTGAAACCATCACAAATGTGTTGTTTTGTCAAGCTTTACTACAACTACCTTTAAAAATACACAACAGAAGGACCTGTAGTTAGTTATGCTACGTAAGTGTGTTCAATAGTGTTTGGTTCATAAGGGCCGTGCAAAGGAAGGTGCTGGGGCCTTGGTGCCTCCAGTGGCAGAAGCGAGAAGCCTTCTTGGCATGCAGGGGCACCACTGCTGTCTAAATGGCTGAAGACTCAGCAACCCAGTCCCCTTAGCTGAATGGGGCACATCATACAAGAGCAAAACAGATGGGTGATGGAGGAATGACTCCTATATACATGGGCATGGGTTCCTAGTGCTCACCACACCACAACCATTTGGCAACATTCCTTGTAAGGTTAAAAAAGCAGCAGAACAGAGCTAGTGTGACTTCAGGAGAGGTTTGGCAGGAGGCTTAACTTGCCTCTAAGTATTACAAAGGTGAACAATTGGTAGTTGATTTTTTTTAAAATGTATTAACATAAGATCATTTTACAATTACTGGGTGCAGCTGTATTTTTAATCTTGTGTATGGCTGATTGATTGGTTCATTAGCAACTATTATCATGCTTGGATTCCTACCGCAGGATAACTGCCAGTTCTGACAACTGCTGATGAGCACTCACTAAATTGCACTGGTACTTTGGTGACACAGACAGGCAGAGGAGTAAAGGAACTGTAACAAGGTAAGACAAAGCTCTGTCCCATAGTGGGGAATTTATATTTGTGCAAAACCCCAGGTGGTCGGTTACAGTAGTCATTACTGTACCAGCATGTGGCACTCTGCACGTTTGAAATGCATCATTAATACCTGGCCCCTGGGGCACAGGTCTCCTCTGCCAGCTCTGCGATCCAGTCTGGATTTTATCTTTGATTTTCTTGTTCCTCTGCCTTCGCGGAGTCATGTGGCAGTTTGTCACTGTGAATGTCCTCAGTGTCTGTTTCTGTTGCCTGTGCCACCTCCTGCTGCTCCTCTGTTTTTTCTGTCTCCAGAGGTCCAGGGCATAGAGTTGGGGGTCTCTGATCCAGGTCATCACAGTGGCTGACTGAACTGGTCTCACTGAAAGCATCAGAACTTCTTAAAGACCTTTTAAATATCTTCTGACCTGTGAAGTGTTTGAAGAGCACTGCATCAGTGAAGGTAGCAATTACAGAATACAGTAAGCTCAAGCTCAGTTTCAAAGCAAGTACCTGAGTTGTCCAGCTGTGAAGAGAGAGTTGTTGCTGGGTGCTAAGCTGTACCCAGCACAGATGTGCTTCCCTGCTGGTACCGACCCCTGTGCAAGGCAGCAGCACCTGCATTTTTATCCTGTGTTACACAGAGGCTCTTAAAATCCAGCTGGAAACCAAGCTGCCTACATGCACGGTGAAGTCATTCTAGGGTAAAAGGTAGCATTGAGAATCACAGGGTGGAAGCCACCAAGTCAGAAGGGGAGTTACAACTGTAGGTCAAATCATTAGTTGCCAATACAGCTGCACAGGTAGTGTCACCTTAGAGTGACCTTTTCTGCTAAACAGTGGGTAGCAACAGAAGCGCTCGGATAAAGGCATTAAATAATGCCCAGTCATGTATTTCAAATGCAGCTTCTGGCTTGACCACCTGCAGTTTTTAACTCTGCAGCCTCACAATGCTCCAGACTTCCTGGCAGTTGTCAGTTAACTGCTCCCAGGAGGAACTGGAGTGACAACAGATGCCATGCTTAAGTTTTCAGAAGTCATGGTGGACTTAAGGCACTAGGAGTCAAGCTTTAGTTCCAGGTATCAAAAGATGGAAAACCCTGTGTCTTAGCATGGCACAGAACTTGGGTGGCAGAATGCTTTAGCAAGTTTTATGTCTAAAACTAAGAATCTTACCAGGAAGTCTTTGCTTTGCAAGGCTAGAAGTAGGAGTTGGTGGTGGAGTGGTGCCTGCTCCTTGCACTTTTGATACATAGGTAGATTCTGTGGATTCTAGAGAACCTGTGGGTTTAAAAAAGGTATCAAAGCTGAACAGAGCACAGACCAAACAGCTTTTGTGTTCACCTGTGTTTACAAAGGCAAGCAAAGTCTGATCTGTAACCCCCCATGCTAGGGCTGAGCTGAAACTGCCAGTGGCTGGCAACCCATTTCTGAACACCCAAGGCCTGAGCCAAAGCTGAGGAGCTTCCCCTCATGCTCACTTTGTGACACTGATACCCCTCCTTGTCCTTTCCACTCTCCACAGGGAGCCTGACCAGTTCTCAGCTGCAGGTTCTTGAGTGGTGGGTTTGGTGGGGTTATCTAGCCATGAATTGGTTAAATATTCCCAAGGAAACAGTTCTCCATCTCTGCTGCAAGAGCCTTCCAGAAGAAAAGATCCCAAATACAGCAGAAGCCTTTCTCGGTGTTTGCAGATGGAGGCAGGTGGGCTACTGGCCTAGAACTGGCCAGTTCTAGATGGACATTTTGTCAAGTTCAGGAATATTCTCAGGACTCTGCCACAGTGAAAAGGGGCACTTTTGGGATGTGCTCTGTTCGTAGATCAGTCTTGATGTAAAAGCTAGAGCCAGTTCTGCTTGCAGCGCCAGCCACGAATCACAAATACACAAGCAAAAATGCAGGATTGCATCCCTTGCTGTCTCCTGCAAAACCACATGCATGCCCATCCTCGGCTAGCATCAGGCCCTGCATCACCCAGCCTGCAAACAAATACTTCTCTCAGTCTGGCAACAGGCGGGATTTCAGACACAGACATCCCACAGCAGGATTTAGAGGCAGACATCAGGTTCCAGTAGCGCAGGGGTGCGCTGCAAGCACACTCACATGCACACATGCACCCACACTCCACGAGCTGAGCCGCCCTGTTAGCTCATGTCCTTACCCACACAGCTAAACACCAAACCTGCAGCACATGTAGCAGAAATGGTTCCTCTGCTAACAAATGCCAATATCCAGCAGGGCCTTCTGAGTATGACCCAAAATGCAGGACCAAGATGTAAAGTGTGTCAGTGAGGGCAGAGTGGTGAGGAGCCTGCTCTCTGGCATCCTGAGGGTGGGGTACAGCACTGGCCATCACGCAGCACAAGAGCGTTGCAGCTTTAGCATGGCCTTTGGACAAGGGCTGACAGCGTAACACAGAGTCCTACCTGCTGTTAGATTAAATGTTCTTCCCTTTGGCGAGGCTTGGAATGGAGAGAACCAGTTCAGCACAGAGCCTACTACAGGTATCTGTCGTAGCAGTCCCTGTGAAGCATGCAAACACTGGCTGGTGAGAAAGCTGCCTGTGCCAGACAAGTGACTTCAGGTCACCTAGGTAACTCATATTACAGCCTTACCTCTTCCAGAAGTCGCTCTTCATTTGCTTTCTGAAGCTGAAGTTGTGCTTCCTGTATGCCTTTTCTAACAACTTCAGTCATGTTTTCCAGCAGCTATTAAAAAACAGAAATTAGGTCGTTATTTGCACTTGATACTGTCTTTAGTTCCGCACGCATGGCAGCCAGCTACAGTACTTGGCAATCACTATTTCAGGAGGACTGTAAATTAAAGAAGGTACAGGCTGACTACAGGTTTTTTGGAAGAGACAGCAGAGGACAGAATGTCACTCTGACCAGGTACTTGGAATTTTATTTAGGAGTGCACCTGTGAGCCAAGTTCTTCAAGGATCTGCTTAGCGCCTAGGTGTTTTTTGGATGCTGATTCCAGCTGGGAAGAATTTTTAGGTTTAGGGCATACATTTTGGTTTCTAAAAGTACCTGAGACATAAAACCAGCCTCACAGTAAATCCAGCCAGGTATGTGTCAGTCTAGGTCCAACTGTTTTGCATGTTTAATACACAGCTGCCAGTTTGCCTCTGTGGGGACCTGTGGCAGCAGCATTCTAAAGGACAAGCAGCTTACTGGGAGAGCTGGAAAGGCAATGGATGAACAAGCCCTGGGACCAGGAAACAGTCACAATTTTGTCCTTTGCAAGACAAAGGCCAATTTTCATAATTTAAGGTGGGTTTTAACATCGCACCAAGGCCCAGATGAGAGGCACTTGCTCCAAATGCCCAAAGTTTGAGTTTCTGTCAGTTCATGAAGGAAAAAGAGGAAACTGCTCCTTTTCTCTAGGGGACAGGCAAGCCAGGAACTGACCACCACAGCAGACCGAGTACCCCAAGGCACTGCGGGAGCAAGGAAGGAACCACTGTTTGCCTGGAACTTCTGTCCTGCAGATCCCAAACCTTGCTGATACTGGAGTAGTTGTTTTTCTAAAAGCTTCCCTCTGGTACTGAACATCGTCTGTCTTAATGATGTTGCTTTCCTGCTTGCTTCTGCTTCTCACTTATGGATCAAATGGTGCAAGATCCTTTTAATACCAGAGTCACTCAACTGCTTCCAAGGACTGCACCTTTCCAGATCCTCCACAACTCTCTTTCTCCCTAGAAGCTCCAGGATCACAGTGACCTATGTTCCAGTAGCCAGTTCCCAGTCCCTCTGCCACAACAATGAATGCTGCAGGTACACTACAACCACATCTCACCTCCCCTCAACGTGGCAGAGGGAGCCAAGAGTGGGCAGATACCACAGCTAGAAGAAAGATCCCTGCCAAAGGCAACACATCCTCACAGCACAAAGAGGCACAGGGTTTCTGAAGTTCCATTTATTGTTTAGGTAAGGACACTCAATGCCCAGTACTAGAGCAATGAAAGGTCAAATGACCTGCCTCACAAATGAGCATCTAGGGAATACGTGGAGAGCTCTGATCAGGTAAATGGTCCTTTGACAAGGAGGAGTTGCATCAGCAACTCTGTTACTTCAAAAGAGAATCTGCAATTTGTGGTTTTAAGATGCCAATTAAAATTTTAGCTACATTTTAGGACATATTCTTATCTTAAAGCTGCTGCATGACAATCTCGATCTCACCACATCTTTCAGTGATGAGAAACACCAGCTCACATCAGCCCCCACATACCCTTTAGTGTTTGTTTTGGTTGGCTGGTTTTTGTGCACAGCTTAAACGTTAGTGATAAAAGGAGCCTATTTTAGAATCACTCAAGTTTTTCAGTCGAACTACTGCATGCAAGATGATGAACTTAAATCAAGATATCCTCAGGTGAATATTGCAATCCTGAAACAAAAGCTCTCCCTACTGTGGAAGTAATAATAAGCTGTGTCCACATAATTAATACTCTTTGTTGTGGACTGAATCAATTTTTACTTTTGCAAAGAACAAAGCCACATCCTGAAGCCATTCTGGAAGGGAATAAAAACAGGTGCTGAAATGCTCTGTGATTTATTAATACATACTCTGGAGTTTTCTTCAATTTCTCTGCCAGTTGCTGCTATAGTTTCAACTAACTCTGACACGTCCAGGTCCTCGGTTACCATGCCAATGTAAACACAGTTCTTCTGCCCTCCGAACTCTGGACCTGTGAGAGAGAATCCAGTACCACAGTGCATCCTTGCTATGGGTGCAGCACTCACGCTTGCAAATCTGGAAATTCTAATGTGCGCACACACACTGCAGTAACTAAGGGCAGTGCCTGTACAGTATAAATCATGCAGGCCGAGAAAAGATCAGAACTGCGAGGCTTCAGAAAGAGAAGAGAAACATCTACACAAGAAAACAGCCAATTGTGTAACAAGTATCAGTGCTGAATAAGCTCCAAACTTGCTACTTCCTGCTATTTATACACAGGTCAATTCCACAATTCTAGGGCACTCCATTTTTGAGAGCTGACTAGAAGAAGATCAGAGTTCTGAGTAAGAACATTAACATTATTTCAGCTACAAGGTGGCACTTTGTAAATGTGAACACTGCTAATCATCATCAAAGTCATCTGATGCAGCCCCAGAAAGCAGTGAACTGGTTCCATGGGTTTTGAACAAGATCTGCTTTTCAGCAGACATAGGAGTAACTGAGACGGCCCTGCTGATGAAGAGGAAGACTGCAGTATTCTCTGACAAGGAAACCCTTTTTGGTCTGGTTGCTCCAAAGTCAGTTTTCACAATTACTTCTGAGAACAGGGCCCCTTGCTCGCCCTGCTGAAATGTGCAAGGACACCAAGCTCCAAAGGCTGTTTCTACAACAGCCTGGTAGGCAGCAGTGTCATTTTCCATTGTAATGACCCATGCACAGGCACCCACTGACCCGTTCTAACGCAGCCAGTGAAGCCACTGTCAGCTTCAGCTGGTGTCTGAAACCAATGCAGTTACCCAAAGAGAAAGCGAGGTCCGACTCCAGCTCGTTTAACTTCTTCAGAAGCTCTGCGTTGATTTTTTCGAGCTCTTTCTCCTGCTTGCCATCGTTCTTCCCATCACTGTGACAGTTGTATCTTCAACCCAAGCCAGAAGAGAGTCATTTCACTTACAGCACAATCAAAAACATGCACACTTCTAGTGCGACTCCACAAACCAAAAATCCCAGAACGTTACCTTGTAAATCGACATGTAAGTGAATTGTCATTTTCAGTCAGAGATGTTGGGGTGGGGCTGAGCTTGCTGCTGCAAACTTATCTGAACACAGGAGTGTTCTAGGGAATGTACTGGTTATACCTCAGCTATTGGGACTTCTTTCCCAGAAGAAGGTAGCAGAGGATCAGAACAGACACCTGAAGGGATGTTTTTAAGTGACATTCAGTATACAAAAGATCCCACGATGGATGAAAAGGTTAAGTTACCCTTGGCCAAGTACAGGAGAATGCACTGGCACATTACAAATCCATCTCACAGACCCACACGCTGCCTCCAACACTAGAACTGTTGCCCTGGCTTTGCTAAAACAGCTCTTCAGCTTTTCTTTAAAGAAATAATTGAAGTAAACATTAAAAAAGTCTTTAAGTGGCACTTCACATCTTGAACTGGCTGTAAAGCCAGATAATAATCAGCAAGCCACACATCCAAAAGTATCTCTTGCTGCTAATGCACACCTTATACAAATACATAATGAAGAAAAATACTGAAAAAGTTACCTTACAACACCTAATCCTGGCCAGCTAAGATCTTCAATATACAGCAGGCCTACTGTTCTTCTCACTTCTTGCTCAAACTCCTCTCTCAGTTGCAGTGTACTTGTCAATACTGGTATCTTCATTTTCAAGCAGTCTACTAACTGATCAACATCTTGTACTTCAGTTCCTAAAACTGAAGAGCTTATGCGTCAGTTGTAATCAATGTGAACAGATACCACCCAGATGTCTCCATCCGGGAATCTGTCACCAAGTCACTCTCCAAGTCAATCACAAATAAAAGTTTACAGTAGTACTGAAATGTCTTGATCCATGTGCAAGTGAGTTTTCTCCAGTTATTTATGCACTCATACATCAAGACAGGGAGCAAGGATTTAATAAAAAGGACATTAATGAAAGGGACTTTATGATGCTACAAGCTAATAAGGACACGATACCCTTTCCCATTACGTTAGCAGCTAGCACCAGAAAAATTCCTTTTGTCATACACAAACAGATCATGAATTAGCTTCCATGATAGTTTAAAACAAACCAAAACATCACAGCACTGCCAAGTAAATTTGTTCTAAAACCTACTTTTCTGCACACCAGGCTCCTCTCACATCACCACCAGGTGTTTCGACAGCCTGAGCCACTCACCCTACACAAGCTAAAAGGAGATGCCCTGCATCATTCTAAGCCCCTGCGAATTCCTCCGTGCATCTGCTGAGACTCAGCCAAGCACCTGTATGGTGCTGCTTTAAACACTCCCCAACTTTTATCCCCCCCCAACTACAGAAAATGGAGCAAAACTAGAAGTCAGTAGGCTCAGACTGGATGTAAGGAAGAAGTTCTTCACCGTGAGGGTCGTGAGACACTGGAACATGTTGCCCAGGGAGGCAATGGAAGCCTCATCCCTGGAAGTTTTTAAGGCCAGGCTGGACTGGGCTCTGAGCAATATGACCTATCCCTGCCCATGGCGGAGGGGTTGGAGCTAGATGATCCTTGAGGTCCCCTCCAACCCTGACAATTCTATGATTCTAAAACCCTAGAGGTTTAGGATACAGTTCTTCTAGTGAAGTAGCTACATCTGAACACAAGCACCATTGTGCAGAAAAGTCAAGCATCCTGCATCAGGCAGCTAGGAGAAGGAAAGGTAGGGAAGATTTATGCTTCACATTTTATAAATGGTAGAAACAGCTTCTCCCTTCTTTTGCTAATGAATTTAAAAAACAACCAGTAACGGTCTCTCTGCAGAGATGGTGAGGCCATGTCACCCACAAGAGCTGAGCTAACAATGCACCCACTGTCAAGGCACAGCAGAGAGCTAAAACCAAGACAGCTTTGGGGGTTTGTAAGAAAATCTTCAGCATAGGAGAACACACTGCAGGGCCTGTGGGGAACAGCTGCAGGGAGAACAGACTGCAGGGCCTGAGGGGAACTGCTGCTTTTACACCAATTCCATTGCAATTCCAGTTCTTACAAGTGGCTGAATGAAGTGAACGTTACCTGCAGAAGTCATCAGTGGGCTAAAACGCACACATGTGCCTTCATCTTCCAGTTCTACCACGTCAACTCCACTGGCAGGAACCAGCTGTGCCAGCTGCTCCCCTAGCTGAAGGGATGGGGCACAGTCAAAGAACCGAACTCAGCATGGCCTCCTGCAGTTGCTGACTTCCCACAGCCAAGGGAAGCCCTGCACTCAAAAATCTCAGCATTTGTCCAAATCGTTCCTTGTAACAAAGTATTTTAGCTTGCAAATGACATCACAAAGCTGGACATATGCTTCACACCATGGGAATCCAGGATGAGCTAAGTGTTACAAGTCATCAGTCTCTGCAGAACTGTCCCTGTCATTGGGCATGCCATGATTACTGCCCAGATGGTCCAAAACAGTTATGTGCTCAGCTCACTGAAGAGAGTTCAAGCTCTCCCGCATTCCCACATTAGCAAGGGAACAAATCCACTGCCTACACCTCCAGATGCTGTAACAATTTCAGCAGTAATTGCGTGTAAAACAGTCATAAATGTGAAAGTAGCTTTGCTTCAGAGCAAATCCCTCTTTGAAATCCAAAATGCCCCCTAGATTTGTGAAGAATATCATGTGAAGAATAGCTCTCAAATAACTCTGCTGCAGGTTTTATAGTCACTGATGAAACCCTGGAAGCATTTCAACTGTCACCTATCTTATGTTAAAGAGAAAAAGCATCCATTCTTACCCACTGATTCAAAGTGTCATAAATGTGTCTTTCATTGCTTATTATGGGGTGCTGAAGAGTTGAGGCCTGTGCAGCATGTGAGGCTTGATCTGCATGCAAAGACACAAGAATCATAGAAGTGGATTTTTATTTACTTATTCCAACAAAAGGCAATCTAAACTGTAGCTAAAAGACAATTACATTTCCTAGATATGTAACACATCTGGACGAGCTGCTCAGCCTCCAGTTGACTGACACGGATTTTTTTTTTTTATAGGTATGTTGAACATTACAAATACTAGAAGTAAAATGGAGTTGAATGTACCAGTTCTAGAAACAACCAGAGCAAATGCTACTGCTCTAGTTCGAGAAACAACCAAAGCACATGCTACTTTCAGTTTTGCATGGAAATAAAAACACTGTTTTCACAAAGCAAAATCCTGTCACAGCAGGCGGCAGTATTTAATTCAATGCACTCAGCTACTTTTAATGGTTACTTTCTGGTTTAAGCTACACAAAAACAGCAGTAAGGATTTAAGAGTCCATTACACACATAGAACAAGCAGAAATGGCTCACATCCTTACAATGCGGACAGGTGACTGCTCCCCAGCAAAGCTTCTCATATAAAAGCATCCGAGTACAAAGCAACATACAAGTCATGGACCTGGATAGCTTTGTGAGTGCAATCACTAATTGGGTTAAAATCAGGAACAATCCCCCAGACACAAAATCCACAGTCAACACTCACAGAAGAACCACAAAGTTTTCTAGCAGTATTTTGTATCATCCCAGCTGGACCTGTCCCCACCGTCAGGGACGTACGAACAGCAGAGCAGCTTCTGTTGTAACCAAGAGGGCAGAAACCGTTTCTTGGAGAGTACACCTAAACCCACGACTGTATTTCCAGAGCTGTCCCTCATCTGTTCTGCTGTTTTCAGAACTGCCAGAAGAGCAAGGGTAGGTAGCAGACACAGGAACACTGTCCTTGACACAAAGTTTCAAAGAGCAGAAAGCCTGAACAAAAGCAAGGAAGATCTTCCCCCAACAATACACTCCAACATAGCTTGCAGCTTATTAGAGCCTTCCATCACCCGCTCTACAGGTCAAAATCATCCTCATTCAAGAAGGCAGAAAATTTCTCTTTCTGAAATTTTAAGAGAGTGAAGTGTATCTAAAAAAAGAAGCTATCACATGTGTGGATTTTATCACTAGGTTATGACTGGCATTCACAAGCTTTTTCACTTGGCGCAAGAGAAGTGCACTACAGAACCTTTACCTCGTCAAACTCATTTCACGAATCGGCAGTTGAAAAACCTTTAACAAGTTTTTTTGGGGGTTGTCTTTTAATACACATACCTCTATTATGAAAATCACGTACCTCTATTTGAATATTCCTGGAAGAACTTGAAAACTACCACTGGTGAGCTCAGTTCATCTTCGACCTTAAAAAAAATAACAGTTATTAGCTACATTTGCACAGACTTTTTTAAAGATGCAACCCGTGCATAAAGCCTTAGACTGCCAAGCAAAGCAGGCAATTTTGTTTGGAAGCTCTGACAATGTCCACACTCTCTTGGGATTAGAAGTTAGTTCTAGGAGTGCAAGTAAAGTGTCTGTAAGCATAGAAAAGTAAATCATGATTCGGTTGAAGCAGAACTGTATCGATTTAAGACATGTATAATTAAAATTCAGGCACTATAAAGAAAGAGACCTATGCATGTTTATTAACAAATATACTACAATACTTTACTTAGCTTTAATTGCTTTCATTAAATAAAACTCTCTTGGAAATCTGCCCAGAATCACTAGGCAATGGCAAGAAAGTTCCAGCAGGAACAGCAAGATGATAACTGGCTCTGCTCTGGAGACAGGAGAAATGGACCAGGCAACTTCTAGAAGCAAGCTAAGGTTGCAATTCAGTCTCCTAACAACACAAGATTTACTTCAGTGGAAGAGGAAAGTGCTGCAGTAATGTGAACTCCCAAGGCCACTAACAGTCTTGAATACTAAGCTGAACATATTTTCTATGCAACTAGAATTGGGAGTGCGGAGAAAAAGCCACCAAGCTGCTGGAATAGGACATCCATTACTTGGAATGAACACAGCAGATGCAATTTCTACAGCTATTTCTGGTGTCAAAGCCTCAGCTGGGCTAAGTTTTGTGTACAGTTTCACAAGGTTCACAATACTACCTCAAGAGTGGTGCAGCAGGCAGACAGAACATATCAGAGAAGCTTATGGAAAGTGGATTCCTGGACAAAGGCACGTTTTAAATGGAACAGAGTCAGTTTCCAGAACGTCTCTGGATGTTGTCAGCTCCACTGAGTACACAGCAATGGAACCAATACAACCACTGAACACCAGCACACAATTACAATACCAGGCATTTTTGAAACAACAGCTATGATTTTGAATATTTTTTAAAATCAAAACTATTCTTCTCACTTCACAGGCCAAGAGTAAGCTATACAAGTGATGTATTCAACAGGACCATACCGAAGTTTTAATGAAATCCAGGTTTTTCAGGTTTTCCAGCAACCTTTGACTCTACAGGACACAAAAGGAAGAGACACACACAGTTTCAGAAGTTGAAAATCACTCTGAAAAATATTAAATGATCAGAGATTCACAGAACGCATCAGGTTGGAAGGGACCCTCAAAGGTCATCTTGTCCAACCTTCCTGAAGTGAGCAGGGACACCTCCAACTAGAGTAGGCTGCACAGGACCACAACCAGTCTCATCTTTAATGTCTCCAGGCACAGGGCCTCAACCACATCTCTGGGTAACCTGATCCAGTATTTTACCACTCTCATTACAAAGACCTTCCTCCTTCCGTATAACCTAAATCTACCCTGCTCCAGTTTAAAACCTACCATTGCCCTACCATCATTTCTATTTCTGAACCACTGCCCTTTAAAACCATGGTCACTATCAGCATTTCTGACACATCAGAGGTTTGTCCAGCTCTTATTTGTAAGTGCAGAATGTATTGAAGACTACGTCCTGGTGTTAGTAGAACAGTGACTACAGAAGGGCTTTCAGTCCCTAGAGCTTCGGTGTGTTTATTGACAGAGCTGTTACAGCTGCCCTAACTAAAGTGCAGGGTGCAGCACAGCAGCTCGTGTGCTAAAAGCTACCAAAGCAACTGGTTGTGATGACTTCCTACATGATTTTCATTCGAAAAGACATTCTTACATTGTGGTTTAAGACTACTAATACACTGCTATAAAACTAAGATCAATCTTAGATGGCACAAAGTCGTAATGACTGATCAAACTCTGTCCCTGCTTTAGATCTTTTATGTCAACAGCTTCTTCCCTAACCATTACAGAACCTCTCCATTTCCATTTTGCCCTTCAAGTGCTGTACCTTTAAAGGAAAAAGGTTTTGCATATGAACAATGCATTTACCTAACACATTATATTGGGCCTTAATCTTTACTAGGGTAAGGACTCAACTTCACAAATAGTGCACTTGCCACTGTATCTGCAGAAGTGGCTTTGAGCCCTTCTTGTCAGGCATTTCTCATTTACTGTCACCTAGATCAATAGGCTGCTAATAGGAAAATACAAAGTCTCTGAGCATCCTTCCAGCTGAATAGTTAGAACAGAGAAGTGACAAGAACAAGCGATTACATTCGCTGCTACAAAGAACAAAGATTATGTATTTCTCATTAAAAAATTAATAAAATACACAATCCAAAACTGCATCCCTCCCACATTCTTTACCTTCATACTTCGTCTGTAATACAACATGACCCAATATGCTGTACTGTCAACAACTGCAGTGTTTTGAGCTGATTCTTCCACAACACATTACAATAATCTAAAAGGTGGCTTAACAGTTGTTACAAAAACATTCCTAAGCACTATGGTGTCCTGTGGTAGCCCTCTGGATATCACCTGTGCTGTCATTGCCATCTGAACTTTGTTTCTTCTGGGAGACTCAAGCTGTTAGAGGGTGAGGATTCCCAAGAACAGATTCCAACCTTAAAGAAGCAAAAGATCCATAGACAATGTGCCAACAAGCTGTTGCTTACTAGTTGTGAAGCATGCTTTATCCTCTCCACAATCCCATCATGACCCAGGTACTGCAAGGAAAGCCACAGTGGCAGGGCACGGAGCTTCTCTACGGGCTGACTTGATGTCAGCCCAGCTGCTAAGGTCTGAAGAGGAAAATAAACAATGATCAAACCACTGCTAGCTGCTCTTTGATTACTCCACTTCTGCCACCTTACGGAATATTTCACAGCTTAAACAGGGGAGCTTTTGCAAACTGTAATTTAGATTCTTATAAAGAACACGACATCACACCACGACCAAAATTAAAGTGTCAAGATCTTGAGAACGATGAGTGAGATGCTGAACATACCAAAGAGGGGTCCTCGTGTCTGTAGAGTGTCACTGCAGGCACCGCCGGGAGACCCAGCCAGGAACCCAGAGTAAGAGTCATGCTGTCGCATTTTGTAGCAGCCTGAAGGTCATTGCAATAAGCAGAACACAAGCCATGCAAATTTGGATTACATCGTGACCTTAAAATCTAGACACAGGATTACGTTTCTAGATATAGTAAAACATACCAGCACAGAAGAGGAAACATAACCCAGAGCCAAAGTTGCCAAATTCACACTAGAAAAAGAGAGTGGGTTTAGCACGTAGTTAACATGTGTTAAGAAACAGCCTTGTAACCTTCAGCTTAAGAACCCCATATTACTGTGTAAAGGGGAACAACTTATCTTTACACATTTCTCATTAACACTGCAGTAGATGCTGCTGCTTGGTATTCCAAGACTTTAAAAAAAAAAAAAAAGTAAAAAATAATTTCAATCTAAAAGTTTCTTAGTTCCAACTTTGGGGAAATAATCCTCTGAAGTCTTACCCACAACCTAGCATCAATTTGATACCACAAATAAAGAACATGCAAGCCTAGGACTATACAATAAAATATCAGGAGAAACAGAGTCTCTACTCCGGGCTCAAAACTAAAGAGTAAAATAAAATAAAAATTAGAGCACTAGAGCCTTCAATAATATTGTCCAATCCTTGGAAGTTGTTTTCCTCACAGTTATGTTGCACAGTGTACTTGTGATAACCATCATTAAAGCATCATCTCTTCCACACTCATTTAGTTTCAGGAATCCCTCTGCAGCATGTCCCCTGACTTGTCCCCTACATTTTTTTATTCAGATTACAGAACAGCTCAGCTTGGAGGTGACCTCAGAGATCACCTACTCTAACCTCCCACATGGGCAGGGATGCCTCTCAACTAAACTCAGCTCATGCAGCCTGGCCTTGAATGCCCCTAGGGAGGAGGCATCCACAACCTCCCTGGGCAGGATACTCCAGAGTCTCACCACCCTCCTACTGCAGAACTTCTTCCTCAGCTCCAGTCTAACCCTGCTCTCCCTCAGCTTCAAACTATTCTCCCTTGTCCTGTCTCTAGACACCCTCATGTGAAGTCCTTTTGCAGCCTTCCTGCAGGATCCCTTCAGGTACTGGAAGGCAGCTCTGAGGTCCCCCTGGAGTGTTCTCTTCCCTAGGCTGAACTCCCTCAGGTCATCCTCACAGCAGAGGTGCTCCAACCCTTGGAGCTCGGTACGCTCACCAACTGAGTTAAAGTAACCACAAAATGGTGCCGAAATAACCACTTTAACCACTTCTGTATAACAATTTGTACCTCAGAGTGAGAAGATTCTATCTATGTAAAATGTTTAATACGACAAAAATAAAGATGGTCCCATGACTCTCTGCTAGCTGGTCTGCTGCAAACTTCTGTGCTGTTAGCCTTTCTAAGGACCGTGGTTATACAGAAACAGAGTTGACGTTTCATACCCTTCTACATGGAGCCACATGTTATACTGCTCACAAAGCTCCTTCAGTCGGCCAAGTTTATCTGTGTGCCCAGCACCTGGTGTCCCTTTAGCAGAAAAGAAAAGAGGTAATGACAGAAGATAAACATGCAAACTAGGATTCCACATAAAGGCACCTCTTGTACTCTTGTCAGAACAGCCACACAAGAGCAGCAAAGAGGATGTTTAAATAGCACCCATTAGACAATATTTCTCTTTGGTTCACTGTGACATAAGCCATTGGAATTCCGAAGGAAACATAAAGACATTTGTTTTGATGTCAATGCACGTTACAGTTACTTAGAAAGTTAGATGTCCTTGGCACTAGAAGACTCTGCAGCCTCAGACAAGAAAAGCAGACATTTTAAATATGTTCAAAGTACGTCCTCAACTAGAGGAACCTAAACCAAAACTAACAGCTCAGATATTTTTCCAAGTCCAGACCACTAACAGCCACCTCCTATACTCATACTTCAAGCAAATTTTGTTCCTGAGCAGTCATGTCTCACTTGAAGGAAAGAACAAGTTCTAAAGCTAAAGTCGATGGAACATTCATCACAAAGCCCTCAAGTTTTAAACTGATTTTTAACCAGAGATTTGCACTCACTACAGTAACTTCTTGTTGCAAGAGAAGTAACAGATAAGCAGAACAATTCACCTTTAGATCAATCAAATAAGAACCCCCCTGGACAGGTTCTGTGAGGTCATGATGTTGTTTCCTGATATTCCTTAGCATATGACCTAAGCTGCTTAAGAAAACACATTTTGATTCTGGATTTTATATCTATTCACTACATTCTTTGTTACTGTTTGTCCATAGCACTCACCAGCATTGGCCACAAGCAACAAAGGCAGTTTTCCAGACTCAACATCATCTTTAATCACTCTGTCCAACAATGCAACATCCTGTTATCAATAAGGAGAAATATAAGTATTTATAAACATCTGTCTAACAACACAGAGTTGTTTCTGCTGAACTGGAAAAGGCACGGAGTGAAAATGGGCAGCGTTCTGAGATCCTGGAAGACATTCTTAATGTCTTTCTTTGTGGCCTGCATTTCTTCACAAGGTTAAGAATAACCTGAAGGTTGATAAAGAAAGTGTGAAAAATAGAACACAAACATGTCACAGTTTGTAAATGCACCTCCAACTAGAGATTCTAGAGTTCTTGGACTAAAAAGCACCTTACTATATGAAATTAAAAACACCTTGAAAATGACAAGACCAAGATACAAGCTGCTGGCTTTTTATTTCCATCTATGATTCGCACAGCTGTAACACAGAAGACTTAGCAGTCAAAACAAGAAATGCCTTAAGAAGCTTTTCCTAACAACATACTTGACATTCATTTAAGGAGGTTTTTCAGA
This sequence comes from Semnornis frantzii, assembly GCA_013399775.1. NCBI lineage: Eukaryota > Metazoa > Chordata > Aves > Piciformes > Ramphastidae > Semnornis > Semnornis frantzii. The sequence continues at coordinate 29,393 of VWYK01092761.1, forward strand.
AAAACAACAAACAAAAGAGCTCTTAAGGAAGACAAACTTACCATTTGGTGTTGAGATCCGAACATGGTGTTACAAGGCACACGGCACATGCAAGAAAGGGGCAACCCTAGCTGCAATGAAAATGATGGAATTTGAACCCAGATACACTCATTTCAAATGTTCACAGAAACAAAATGACACATCAAATACTAAACATGACAATAAAAAGCTGAACATTACATTACAAAGTAAGCTTCCTGCTGAAACTTATACCCAAATGAATAGCAAAGAAAAGAAAGCACAGGAGAAACAAGAGAAAACAAGACTTGAGTTTGGGTCAGCACATCAGCTACATCAGTTTTTCCTAATTAAGATATCTGTGCACCATACCACAGCCCAAACTTAGCTCTCTCTTTCTTGGCCACCTCTCCAATTAAAACAACACTGAAGCAAACATGTGCCCTGTGTGCAGCATTCCACCAGAGGCTCAGGGTCATTTTACTACTGAGCAGAGAGCAATCTGCACCATACAGTGCAGATGCTGGTAAACGCCAAGCTCTTCCTTGATATGGAGGCAAAATCCAGAGAGCTTCTTCATCACTAATCAGAAGGGTTGCTGAGAAATCAAAGCCTCTTAAGTTTTGATCTTAGCAGTGGAAGTTCCAGGCAGACACACAGATCTGAAAGAACACTTCGACTGGCCAAATCACTTCCCAATGCTGCTGTCAGCAGCGTACCAGACTGCACTGCAAACACCACTCTCATAGGAAGAGTCTGAACATACTGTACAAATCTCCATTTCAAGCATGTAATATGAAACCAGCTCAAACCAACTGCATAGCTTTACCTGATTACAGAGAGCCTGTCCCAAGCCTGTTCTAGCTGCAGAGCTAATGTATATGACAGGCTGCTTGGTGCAGAGCACGTTGAAGCCTTCTACAGCATAATCCTCATAGCGTGTGTGGACGACGAGCCGGCAGATCTTCAGCAGGCCTTGGCGGTCATCCTCGTGGTAATAGGCGGAGCCATTTTCATACCTGCAGGAAGAGCTGAGTGAAGCTGACCAACAGCACACCGTGTGAGCGACCACAGGAACACGGACCAGAAAAGGCGCTCACCCGCGGACACAGAGGGTACCTAGTAACACCTTCTGCTCACCCAGGACTGAGTAGAGCAGGAGGAAACTTTGATGAGACAACCCAAGGTTAACAAGGAGAAAAGCCTCAGATGTATTTTCATTTAGACTCAGAGAGAATGCAAAAATATCTGAGGACTGCCTTCACAGAGTTCAAAACTTTGCCTGCTAAGAGCAGAGTCCAGGAGGAAATGCACAAAAGCTTTTGTCTGTTTTAACGGATCTGTAAGTTCCAGACTGCTAATGTTATAGTGAATGCAACTCGAACTTCTTTCAGTTAGCAAAACTGGAACGAGATGTATGAACTAAGGGAAATGGGCAGAAACTTGCAGACTTCTCAAGAAACAGGAATTCAGCTAAATCCTTGACCAGCAAACACTTGTCTGCAGCTACCCTTTGGCCCTTAGCTCCACCACATGCAGCTCACAAAAGGATTTTTATGGCAAATTCGTTATTAAGAAGCTCCTGCCACTCAACAAATACTGTCTCTCTTTTTTTCCCCCAATTATGTGATGTTTCAGGCATTTTAAAGAACATTTGTAAGTCTGTAGCACTGTGATTTATTCTGTTGACAGCCTCAGTCCAATTACACACATTTTTAGTCAACTATCACTACCTAGTCAAATCTAAATTGTTTACAGTGACCCACCTGAAAAGCCTGCAGAGCCAGAGAGTAGTATCAGAAAGGATCCTTGTTGTAAGTTTTCTCAGTCTTTCCCTGTCCAGCACTGATATATAAGCAGCCAAACTATGTCCCAGCAGAGCCATGTGACCCTGCTCACCAACGTTCTGAAGTCTGTAGGCCAGAACAGAATAACTGCCAATTAATACATGCCATAAGCGTTACAGCTCACTTTAGGTTTGTGCGTTTTCACTGTGGAGTTGCAGCACTTGGTGACACTCAGTTTTAAACACGCAGAGAGCAGTGCAGCACCCCAGTGCAGTCCTCCAGTCACCTTCCTGCCAGCGTGCAGCAGGGACTACAGCACCAGTGCCGACAGAAGCCCCTGTGCTTCACCTGGCCCTGCTGCTTACACTGCCACCCCAGCTGCTTCTTCTGCCAACCGTCCAGCCTCAGCTGCAACTAAGCACCTTGTCTGCACTGGGCCTTTGAAGTGCACTTCTCCCCCCAGAGAGCTCTGCAGACTGCTCAAAGTATCTTTAGAGGCACAACTTTCATTAGTTTGGGGGTGCGGCTGTGTTTGGGTTTTTGTGTTTTGATCTCAAATCTGTTTTTCTAATGTTAGTTTTCCATAATCTTCTGTGGATAAGATAGCATTATTTCCATTTCCATTTTTTCCCCTCCCTTTGTTTTTCTAATCTACAGAGAGAGATGTCAGAAGATAGTTGGTATTCAAAGCTTTATAAGACTTTCAGACTTGAAATGCCTTTGAGAAAGCAGAAGAAAATGAGATGTCCTATCAGAAACTATTCCCTTGTATTATGCAATTTAGCAACTGGTGGTGAAAGCTTTACAGTTTTAAGAAAGTTAAGCCTAATGTGTTATTCTGGTTCACCATCTAACGTAACCTGACTTGAGACATGGTTGCACAATATCTTGACACTTTGGAACACTTAAACCTGTAAGCTATGCAATAATCAGAGTGTAACAACACCAGGTATCATCCATATAAAGTAATTCATGCTTCTTTTACCGGTAGGCCTGTGAAGTTTCCTCTTCCTCCTCTCCATGCATCAGGTTCTGAACTAACTGAAGTATGCTCACCATATCCTGACCACTGGCATAAAAGGAAGGCGAAAACAAAAAACACATTAGGAAAAAAAAGGTAAAGACTAGCACCTAACAAAGAGGTCACTTGGGACACTGCATGGTAAGGCATAAAGACTATGCTGCACTTCCTTGCTGTCAGAAAAACAGATCATGAAGATGAGGTGAGTAAGCTCAAAATCCTACTTAATTATAGTAGGGCACTTCAAAAAGTAGGAACTCAGACTCATACAAAAAACAATCTACAGAAATCTGAAAAACATGTTACTTGAGAACATTCAATTGCTTATTTCTAGACAGCAAATTAAGGCAATAGCCAAAGATCCAAATTTCCCCTCATATGATCCAGCTTCAGCTCACAAACTTGGCATATCTCCTTCACGATTACCCACAAACATCAGTTTCTGTCGAACAAAAGCCACCTCAGATTTTTCAGCATGCTGCTGCTCCAGCATGGTGAAGGTCAGAAAGACCCATCATACTTCAACTGGGGCAACTGCAGCTAAAATTTACAGTAATAGAACAATTCACCCTTACTCTTTACTCCTGACACAGCTAATTCAGTGTCTTCACTCAAAACCAACTTAGTTTATGGACACAAAACCAGACTTCACGACACTTTATGAAGTGCCAGCTTGGGGGCTGCAGGACTGTCTTTCAAAGAGGCTACAGCCAATTTAAATCTTGCTTTCCAGGCACAGCAATCTTAACTACCTTGTGCACAAGAGCTCCACACAACTTGCTAAGACAGCAGTGATAAAAATGTGGCAGCGGTGTTTGTTTTGTAAGTTTAGGGATTTGTTTTCTGCTTTATCAGTCTCAGTTGTTTAGTTTTGTTTTTTCATCTGGGTGTTTCGATGAATCTTTATAGCACAAGTTTATCTATACTGTCTGTAAGTCAGTCTGCAGGCACCAATACTTCATTATATTCCAGCAGTTTGACTCAGTCACCGAGGACAAGTAAACTTGTTTCTTTTTCCTATGCAAGTACAGGAATCTTTTGTACCATTTTAGAACTTTTTAACTCTGTATGAGCAGGGGAAAAGTTGATCTAGTGCCTGGCCTGGCAAGTGTCCCTGTTTGCCTTGATACAGAAGCTGCTTGCAACACTAACAAGTTGCATGCATTTCGCAGGTTCTGAAGAGTAAAAAGCATTATCTAAAAACTGTTGTTGCCTACCTGCCTTGGAGTGGTCCAGGAATATCCTTACGTGCATACTTCTTTTCGTTTTCCTCCTCCACTTTCCTAAGTTAAAGACAGAAGAATAAACTAAGTATTTAGTTTGTGTTTTAGAATACTGAGCATGTAGGCAACTCTGACGTGCAGAAATACAAGCTGACATGTTTGCAATTTATTTCACTGACAAGCTTCATAAGTAGATCAGATAAGAACAATACGGAATTCTAGGTCAGACTGAATTAAAGCATTCCTGTTTGCGGGTATAGTTCTTCAACAGAAAATGTCAAACGCAGAAGAGTCTCACGTGTGGGAATTAAATTACCTGCACAGCAGTAATAAAGCAATCTAGCATACCTGAAAAAAACGGATTCACTTCATTTGCTCTGAATATTACAGAACATGCATAAATAAATTTTTTAATGCCATCATCTGAGATACAGTGGTGTCCTGTGTCACTGTAAGCTTCGGAACGATGACGTGACCTTGAACTACAAAGCAAATGAGCTCTTCCCTGCTTAATGACAGCCACATTGATATCCTTCCTCTAGCAGACACAGCTAGCTGGTTTAGTAGTTGTTATCCTTTGCACTTACCTTTGATTGTCTTCTAGCATCTTCATTGCTTCATTCAGATTCTTCCCCATTTCTGCTAGAGTAGGATCAACCACCTTTCAGGGAAAAAGACAACAACTTTTAAGAAAAGATCAAAGAACATTGATCTTAACCAGTTTTCCCACAACATTCACAACACAAACTCATTCATCAGCCAGATTCTGTGTGTACTTATTGAAAAATAACAGTATGTTGAATATCCTGGATCTATACAAAATAAGAACACACTACTAACCTAAAATAACCCAAAAGAAAATTCAGTTGTGATGTGCATTTTATTGTTGATAGATCTAGTTTCTTCTCCACAAGGAAAGTCAGAACTTTTCCTGATGAATAATGAAAGAGCATCAGAAAGTAAGAAGGATCTGAGAAACACAAGACACTTAAGTAACTGCTTGTTACGTTTTACCTGCAAAATTGAGCATGTGTCAAAAGAAATAAACAAAGCCAAAACACTGGTCCCAAAAAACCCAAACCACCAATAAACCCTCCCCACAACAAAACAAAATGGAAAAAAAACCCAAAAACTAAGGGTCACCGAATCTGTCTACAGACTATGGAAAACAGACTGATACCCTAAATACGATCACAAGACTGAGGCAAACCTCATTTACAAGTCATCCTTTTACTTCACCTGAGAACTCAACTTTTTGCACCAAAAAGAAACAATGACCACACCCCCAGGCAGGGTGACTCAAGAGTCAGCTCCTACGATGTACAGACTGCCATTAAAGAAAAGCAACCAAAAATCAGTCCCTGTCATAATAGTTGAGAGAACAAACCCAAAGAAAAAAGTCAGCAACCCCCTCAACAACCTATCACCAAAGGAGAGAGTGATCAGTAGATAAGTACAAGACTACTATTACAAGAAAGTAAAATTCTAGAAAATAAGTTATTTGGGAAGCTAAGGACTGGGAAATTTGACCAGAGCAGGTTTTAGGTTACTGAGCATTTTGGCAAAAATTCAAACTTTTTCAACAGTAGTTTTCAAAACATAAGCCCAGTTAAAATACTCTTGCAAATCCGTTTTTTTTCCTCTTTCTAGTACCTTTAAAACGAATTTTAACCATAATTTACAGGAGAGATGCACTTTGGCTAGGCACAAGAGTAACAGTAAGGTAGCTGAAGAAATACTGGCCCAGAAAGGGCTTCTCTTTCAGCAGCTGCAGCCCTCTGGTACAACACACAGGTCCAAACCTCCCATTTCACTGCTGAAAACAGGTGACAACAAATACTTGTTAAAAAGCCTGCCAGAGCAGAAAAGTTTCAAAAATCA
>VWYK01092808.1:0-13263 GCA_013399775.1 Semnornis frantzii
GTATCTGTTGTCCCTTGTCCTATTACAGAGCACCACTGAAGGAGACTGGCCTCTTCTTCTTGACACCCACCCTTCAGATATATATAAACATTAATAAGATCCCCTCTTAGTCTTCACTTTTCGTTCTTTCTGAATCGTAACCAATAGATACTGAGTAACAGTTACTTTCCATTATTGTTATGCCTTTGAATTCTACTAACACCATTGGTCAAGTACAACATGTGGAAGAAAACAGTTTGTGTTTCAAGCCGATGTGTCCTGTAGAACAACTTGTACAGATGTTCTCTACCTGAACACCAGAAAGGTGATGATGCTGTCATATTTTCCCTTATGTTTTGTTAGGCTGTGTGCAGTGAATATATCCACCAATTATGACCAAATCCGTGTCTGACTTGGAGTGATTTTTATAATTCTGATGAATTTGAGGTTGGTTCTCTGCCAATTTTATTTTCTTATGTAATGTACTAGGAGAAATGAAAAATTACTTTGGGAGCCACGAGATTGTACTGTTGTATTGTTGCTTGTTTTGATAATTTGGCAGTCGTTATCATTACAGGGTAAATCTAAATGTTTTTGCAGTGACTGAGTGAAATGCTTAGAGCACAGGGTTTTGGGGTTTTTTTTGAGTGAAAGGTTCTGGGAGACACTACGTAGGTACCTTCTAACTCCTGTCCTGTTTATTAAAAGCATTTTCAAAAACTAAAACTTAACATATATATTTAATTTTTGTCTTGTTTATTTATTGTGTATGGTTTAATTCTGAGACAGATTTCACTTAACAATGTTCATGTGAGAAATGTGATAGCACATTCTAAGTTGAGCACCTGCTTCTTCAAGTCAGAATATTATATACCAGTTTAAATTAGAAGAAGCTACTAACCAGAAAGCTCAGTGAAAACATAAGCAGTTTCTCTCCTACTGGCAGCTATGCAGTCAGATCAGCTTGGCAGAAAAAGCAAGCTGGGCCAGGTGCAAACCTGTTGAAGTAATAGGTGAAATGAAACCTTTTTCTGATGTAGTCATATACATGTTCCTGCTTAGCATAAGTTGACCCTGTGATAGAAAGCTGTTGGTGGCTCTGACAAGTACCACTTCAAACAACAAGCAGAGTTTGGTCTCTGTTCATCTGTCCATAAGAAGACTTTGTTAGCAAAACTATTCTGTGCCAGACCAAGTGTACCTACCTGAGGTTCTGCAGTGACTCCCAGAGAGGACTACTCTGACTGCCAACCTTGTTTCAGTTAATAAATTAAAATCAAACTGACTTCTTATTCTTTTTGTGATCAAAAGAAAAGGTAGTTAACACTGTTAAGTAACTCAGGTCTGCAGTTTTATGAGGTGAGCATACACATATGAATTACAGCCATCGCCTTTCAAAGAACAAGCCTCAGAGCGATGTTGACCAGTGTGTTGCAGACATTATACTGCAAAGAACCAGAGTACTGCTGGGGATTTCTTATTACTCTGCTTTCAATTATTTTCTAAAGTGTTTCTAAAGTGGTACCTTCTTTTTTTAAAAATGGTTATTATTTCTTGGTTGTTTGATTGTTGTTTTTTTATGCGGGTGGTGTTGGTGTTGTTGGTTTGGTTTATACTTCATTTGTTATTCAGTAAGAATGCCTGAACTGAAATTTTCCATCAGAATGAGTTTATTAAACTGCAATTACTGATAGAATCCAGGGTGGGAGATGCATGGACTAACTTCTCCTGGTTTCTTGGTTTTCAGCCAGCCACCTTGCCAGCTAGCTGCCTACTAGCTGATGTGCAACCTGACAGGCTTCCTGTCTTTCCAGAGTTCTGTCCTGTAGGTTGATGGACAGCTAGGCTCCCCTGCTGCCCACTTGAATGCTTGCCAGGCTTCCCAAGCTGAGTCTCTGCAGGTGCAAATCCTGCTATCCCATCAAGAAAGTAATTTGTTTCTATAAGCAAGACATTATACCCTCAGGCAATTAGTAAGGTGCTGATTTTGGCAACAGGGAATGGAAATCTGACAGCATGGGGAGATACCTAGAGAGTTGTGATCTAAGTAATTTATAACAGAACACCACTTTGGATGACTTGAAATTTGTGTTCTGAGGATAGAAGAAAAAGTCTTAGAATATAGAAAAGGTTTCACATATGGAGAAATTGTTATATAGAAAAATTCCACTTTGGCTTTGTCTTTAGGTAGAAAAGCTTACTTTGTGACTTCACTTCAATGATTTTTAAATGTATTTTATGGAGGTTCTGACATCTTTATACTTATGTTTTAGAGAGCTCTCAGCTGTGCAGATCTAATTTTACATCAGAGGTCAGTACCAGGCTCAGTCATATTTCACAGGCTTTGCAGTCATTTCTGTATTGGAAAGTCAAAACTACATCGTGCATAGGAACCATTAGAAACAAATGGTACATGTTTTCATTCTTTCCCACCTGCAAAGGTGTTTCCTTAATGGCTGCAGCCAAGAAAACCATTACAGATGAAGATTAGATTAAAATAAATTGATTTAGAATCTACAGGGTGCTGCCCTTGGGGAGATTTCTCTCTCTTTAAAAAAAAATAAAAAAATGTATATATATTTTTATGTGTGTATTTTATACACACATGTGAGATACAGCACAGCAGGATGCAGAAAGAGATCAATGAAATAGGCTTGGATTTAGAAGAGGGGCTGCAAGAAGGTCTGCATACTAGTGGTGTGTATGGCTTGGGCCTGGTTTTTGTTTTTAATGTGCTTCAGTCTAGTCTTCTTTGGTGTATTAGTAGTTTGGAAAATGTGAGGAAATGAGATTGTATGTTACAGAGGTCAGTATCTGGCAGACGTGATGGATTCCACCCTGTTAGGTACGTTAACATCTGCAAGATCAGCTTAAAGGTTACAATTTCTGTACATTCAGAGCAGAATTGTGGATGTATACATGAAAGGCAACTCTGACAAGTTCTTTTTTGTGTAATTATTATTATTGATATATACTGTAAATTGCTGTCAAAGAGATTTCAGTCTCTATCTCATAGAACTTCCATAAACATATGGCTTTCCTTCATGGATCTCACCATGTATTTTGAAACCTCTTCAGAAGTGTTTATATTTCAGAGGGCCATGCCCAGACTTTTCTGTGTCTCCAATCTCTTGCCTTTTCATTTTGGAGCTTGGGACTGCTTCCGTCTTCTTTGATGCTAAACTATGCACTGATGAATTAGTAATAGGTAAAAATCTGTGTTCAACCTGGCAAGTCAGAAGGCCTGCATTCTCCCAAATAAACCAAATTGCTGGCTAGATGCTGTATCTGGATTGAGAGATAAGGTTACAACAGAAAGATTCAAAATCTTGAAAATGTGTTAGCACCAGCAGAGCAAGTTTGTGTGAGATCTGCAATTAATTCACATTTTCCATCAACACTTAAGTCTCATTTGCCACCTTACACAGAATTGGTTTTGGATCTTTTTATGGAAGCTAAAATCTACATTTTAAATGGTCATGCTGATAGACTGCTAAAGTCAGTGCAAAAGGGTTGTATATTAGATAATAGTCAATTAACTCTACTTATTTTGTGCCATAAGCCTTTGAATTTTGTCAGACCATTCAGACAAATAAAACCACAGTCACTGCAATAAAAACATCATTTGCAAATACATGTCAGCAATTGAAGAGTCTGAAATAATAGAAAAGGAAAGAAGGGGGATAAATGCAGAGGCAACATGAATAGAAAGCAAATCTCTAGATACCAGTAAAAGGCAAAAATCAGTATGAAACTATGAAGTGTTGTTAAAAATTGTCTCTGCTGCCATTTCCAAAATCACAGGATTTGCCACTATTTCTGTTACCTGTATTTTGAAACTGTAGGCACCTTGTGGTAACAGCAGAGGGTCAAAGAACAGTTTCTAATTCCCTCTGCCTCTGATTTTTTAAGAAATTTTTTGCCATGTGGTATGTCCAACTCCCACCTACTTTGTCGACTAACATCTATGATGAAAAAGAAAATGTAACAGTGATCTTTGCCCCCTTCTGTTTTCTAAACCGCTATAAGAAACGGTGGTGTGAAAACAGAGCCCATGGCATTTTTATAAATATTTCTGCAATTAGAGGCATCTGATCTCTCTGTATGTACTATTTTATGAATTTTCTAATGGACAGCGTGAAAAACCTTTTTTTTTTTTTTTTCTGTAGCATTAGCCTTGGTTCTCTCTTTAGTTGATCTGCTAGTACTTCTTTGTCAACTGATGTGTTGGGAGCAGTTGAAAATCATTGTTTAATTGGTATATTTTTTTATTTGTTTGTTAAAAGGAGAGTAGTAATTCCAGATAATTAAGTTATTTTAATAATCTACTGATCAAAATACAAGAAAGTAAAATTTTGTTTTAATTCCTATGTTAATATACAGGTCTCCTTTTGAACTGATCATCTCGATGCAATCTGGATTTTGCTGACTTTGTCTGCTGATGTGGACGGCACTCTCCTGGCTGAGATTGCACTTGCATCAGGTGGGCCACCAAAAAGCAACTGGTTAGCACTAGTTATTTCACAGTTCAGTTTCCTCTGCATCTTTATACAGTTTATATCATTGATGATCCTCGATCTCTTCCTCCATAAAGCTAGTCTCGACCTCTAATTATCTTGTAAATAAAGAACTTTTAGAGGCTAGTTGAGCTGCTTCTAATGAAATTGTCTTCAACCTTTCACTTCAGGGTTAGTACAGGGAAGCCATTCCCTTGATTACAGTGCCTTGAAGCAGTTTGTAAACAGCCAGACTTTACTGGTATTCTATGGATCTTTAAATGCTATCATTTAGAAAAAAAATAGAGGCTTTAAAATTTTTCTTTTCATTTTAGAGAAAGCTTTGAACTTTACTGCTTAAATATTTCCTTTTTCTTTTTTTCTATCCACCTACAAAGATAATATTGCTGAAACAAAGTGTGCATTGCCCTGCCCTAAATAACCACTACACTATTATCTGTTGATTCTTCTCCAGTCAGATTTAGCCTGAAGAACAAAACAAAAAAAAACCCCAAACAAACAAAAACCCAAAACCAACCAAACAAAAACCCTCAAAGAACCTCACAACCCAACAAAAATAAAACCTCAAAATGAAAACCAAAAACACCCCAACAAAAACCCAACGTCAAAAGGCTTTTCTTTTACCTTTCATAAACTACAAGTTGAAGCTTTATTTCTCTCTGCATTTTCTATTAATGTGAAAATATTTAATTTGCATTACACCTATCATAAATATGAAGATGCTATTATGACTGTAGAATTTCTAGAAGCTTTTTTCCCCTCAAAATTCAGTCCTTATAAATCAGAAATCCTGAAAGTTTTGAGGGGCAGTTTGGATAAACATACTCACTTTGAGTATTAAGACTGTCCAAGTCTGTGCTACTGCACTATGGCAGACTATGTACCAAGTACATTATATGTAACTAAACTGGAATTACTAGCTGTTAGGCACAATCTGTCTGTCAAAATGGGAAACATAATGCATATCACAGCATCATTTAAACATACTGCACAGAATTGCTTTACTCTGTCTACAGTGACAGAAATTTCCTGACATTCTTAGCAGTCTGTAGCAACATAAGTTGTAATAAAGAACAGCTGCTGAAATAGCTGTGTTTTGCTGTCCTGATTTGATATTGGAGGACCTTTTATAGCTAAAATTTATGTGAGAGCAGGGCATACGAACACAGTACCTGCCTAAGTTGCAGATCTCTGGACGTAGTGGTGTACTTACTGGGTGACTGGAAGAATCTTTCTTTGTATACTGGGCATATTAATCTAAAAGAGGCCAGATGAGATTTACACAGTCACTTTCAAAGAAGCAGAATTGCACAATGAAGACTATTAGAAATAAGGTGTCATGGGACAAACCTCATTCCTTTATAGATCTGTCATCATTTTAATATGAAAGGCCAAATGCCAATGCCAGTTATTTCTATACATCCTGTGAGTATGGATTGGTCAGAGTGGCACTGGGCCTCCAGATTGCCTAGAGAGAGTGCAATTGCTATGTTGATCCTTAACATAGAAATTAAAATTATTTTGATAGCCTACTTTACAGATGTACATGAGAGCCAGCAACTGAATCATCCCATAGACAATTTGTAGTGCTGTGTGTTCCTGTGCTCGTTTACTGATTTTGGAATTACTTACACTCTAGTAATATCTTTCCTCAGTTGCTAGCTCTGACTATGAAGGCTTGCTTCAGTTTTGGCTGTAGTATATTAACATCTGTTCTTTTTACTTACTTGGCTGTATTAAATAAAGACAAAAAGGAGAACATTATAGAAAGTAACGTAAAATAAAATACCAATTTTTGAGAGCAATTTCACCTGCTCAGGAAGCTGTATGTATGAGATTCAAATACTTTCTTGATTGTATAAAATTTTTATTTGTGCTTCTGTATGAAATAACAAAGTCAAGAGTTTATTCCAGAGGAGCATACAGGGAGAGATCAAATAAACTCCTTGTGATGTCTACTGTGATTCAGTCAAAAAGGTTAACTGTTTGCATAGTTTTGGTGAGATTATAGATCCTGCATCAAGAATCTCTCTCCTTTGTTTGTCCTCTAATACTCATTTTGAATAAATCCCATGTCAAAATAGAATTAAGTATGTGGGATTTTTTTTTCCACTAGTAAAATATTTTTAATACTGAGAAAGTACTGTCATGTAGTAAAACTTTGAGAGCTTGGAATCAAATACCTGGCAAGCATTTTTTTTTTTTTTTTTTTTTTTGTCTTTTTTTTTTAAAAAGCTTCTNAAACTTTTTTTTTTTTTTTTTTTTTTGGCTCTTGAGTTTAAAGAGCTCACTTTAAAAGATTGTTATTGTTATATATATTTGATCCAGCTTCACTAGGCTGGAGGCTGCCTTCAGGAAGACAGGAGTTTTATAGTCCGAAGCACTGCTGTGCATTTCTGATGTCCTTAAGATAAAGAGGTGTGGTCCCTAGGGAGGAAATGCAAAGTATGATGCTTTTCACATATCAGATGCCATGTGCAAATTTAGTATTTTTTATTTGTACTGTTAACAGCAGCAAAGTGAAGGCTTTTAGAAAAGCATGTTGGTCTGTAGTTTCAGGCCTTTTTGTCAACTGATAGCCTTTAACTCAATTCTTCTGTGCAGATGAGCATGAATGGTCACTTTTGCTGAAAGTGAGACAGGCAGCACCACACAGGGGACAATACTGTTGAGAGGCAGTAGAGAAATGTTAGCCTGGCTGCTTCACTTTCTCCTAAATAGCTTGGGGCAATAGGTGCTGGCATTAAACTTGCAGCTGCATGTTGTTTTACCTGACTGAAAGAGGCCACCATGGAAGGTTATGATCTCAGTTCTAAATAATTGTTTTTCTTTGGAGGCTAGGTAGGCCTCTAGAAACTGCAGATTAGTTCAACACTTGGCCAGTGAGTTTTAATGAAAGAACAGTGGATTTGCACAAAGTTTACCTACTACAGTTTGTGTGTATGCAAACCTGTGGAGATCTGGAGACTCTACAAAACTTTAGTGCTTTCAGGATAAATTTAGGATTTCACAAATACAGCTTTGCTATACTGCTTTGTGCTTAGCTCTTTTTATGGCTGCCTCACACATTTTTTTGGACTGGAAAATTCTGTTGACTCAGAGAAAAATACAGGATATCAAAGTAGTACTCTGACTCATTTACAAGGAATAAATTGATGGAGAAAACCATCAATCTCAAACAGCAGGACCTGAAAAGTAAATCTGTCTTTAAAATTTACTTTTTTTTGGTGGCCTACACCTTGAGTTAATAAGTGTTTTAATTGATTTACCTGGAATTACTGTCAGAACACTTGCACCAAATTGGTATGTTCCTTTTATGTTCCTCACTGAACTTAAGGAAATAAATTTTTATTTGAGGTGATAGAGAGGAGAAGGTGGAAAAAAAAACACCTCTAGAAACTCAAAGTATCTTTACTCTTGCATTTCCCTTCATTTGCCATGCAAAACATGGTAGTCTATATTTCCCCCATTTTCCTCTCCCTGTGTTAACTTTGTCCTGAAGACAGAGAACTAAACTCCATGGTATCCAGAAAAATATGTTGTACAGAGTGATTTACTTTCTGGAGAATGATCAGATGTGCTGGTGGAAATTAACAGAGGGGGTTGAGTCTCATAATACTGAACCATTCATCACATCTTTGATAAAGTTGTTAGTCTTCTCAGAGACCATAAGACCTGGATGACAAAGCTGTAGGACCTGATGTGTTCTGTATCTTAGTTGAAGATTTAGGTGCTACTTGTTGGTCGTAATGGATCATTGCTGACTTGGCAGAAGTAAATGATACATTTTCAGTTACATGTGCATTTGTACCAGTTGCACAGATGTCATGCACTCTAACGGTAGCCTAATTTGCATTCCCAGAGCACAATCCAAGGATTAAATGATTGTGTGAGACTGAAATCCTCCCCTTCTTCTGGAAATTGTTATTCCAAGCTAAGGTTAGACCTACAGCTGAGTTATAAAAGATAAATCTCTCTAGTACTATTGCATTGAAAAGATGTCTAGTTGTTGGACTGTTGATGCAAATCATATTCTCATTCTTAATTCAAATCAACTGCATTTCTTTGATGCAGTTAATTATCAGAATTTCCCTCTGCATTACCATGTACAACACGGTACCATGTACTTACTTTACAGTAAGTAAAAGAAAGAAGCTGGCAGGCAAGGTTCAGTGGAAACTCTCAGAATCTGCCAAAATATGGGTTTGGTGATGTTAATATGTAGAGTTTTTTGGCGTGATAAATGAAGTGAAAATTTATCGCAGTGAACTATGATCTTCTCATTGCCTCACAAATCATAATTGTATCTATTTTTCATCAAAGTATATTGAGAATGAATCCCAACGTGTCCACTAACCAGGAAACATGTGAGTGTCAATTAAACCTCAGGAGGAGGTTTTGCCAAAACCACAGCTGGTATGTATTGATACTGTTCCCTTCCAGCCAGTGAAGTTGCATTTATTTATATCAGTCAACCATCTGAGCTTGTGTTTTGGAATCTGCATCTGATCTTCAAGAATCTATAATTCAATCAATCTCTGTATTACTTTTAATTTTATACTGAGGGAACTCAAATAATCCTATGTACTCACTTCAGAATCCATTCTCAATTTTCTCATGTGCTCCTCTTTCTCATTCCGGAAGCTACTTTTCTGGTATGCCAAATTGGTTTCCCTTCCCTCTAGTCCTTATGGAAGACTGGTGGTCAGGGATACTCCACACAAAATTACTTTGCAAGTAGGTACACAGCATGCAGCATCCCATTAGACATGATGGAGACTCATCCTCTAGGGATTCAGTAGAGACCTGAATAGTCAGCATTACACCATCTCTCTGTCTTGTTTCTGACACTTGGCTTACTTAGAAGTTGGTGAATGTTACTGAATGCTATCAGTTCCTGGTGTAGCAGCTGCGTTTCTGAAAGAATAACTGTTCCTTTCTCACTATGTTATCAAAAACTGCATATGGTCATGCAGAGTGCATCCTGGCTCTCTCAGAGGAAGGAAAACCAACCACCAAACACTGCCAAACATTGGTCTGTTTTGCTTGGTTTAATTTAAAGGTTTATGGAAGCGACAACTACTTCCAAGCTAATGAAAATTTATTTATTTATGTGGGTATCTATGTACTTCTTTCTTATTTATTTATGTATTTATTATTCTTATTTATTTCTTTATTTTGGAAATACATAAAATTATTTCATTTTTTTTCCTTTTGCATTTATATGAATTAAGACATTTGGAAAATTTTCAAAGTAAAACTTAAAAAAAAAAGCTCTGAGACACTGAGGAGTATTCTCTTAATTTGCTTTGATTTAAAATCTGAGAATAGATTCTGAGTTAGTTTTGAGTGTGTAATGGAGAGGTAATTAATTGATTGTGAGATGGTATCTTCCATATTAATATTGTTTATTAATTTTGATATTCAGGAGTCTTCCCCCCCATCCTAATTTTAATAATAATAGGTTCTTCAGATGGTCATGGAAACATATAGGATATGGAACAAATAACTAGCAATAATATAAACATGAAACTCTACTGAACTGGAAGAGAAGGTTCCTCTTACTCCTCTTGCGATCTACACCACTGCATTAGTTGTGGTTAATTATACTGCTTGCCCGCTAGATGGACTCGAGGAGCTCCTTTCTGCTTATGGCAGAAGGCAATGGTAAATTACAAGAGGTTTTGAGTATTTACTCACAAAAAGAATCTCCCAACTCATGGGGCTAGCTACAGCTTCAGAGTACCCAAAATGCTTTTAGGGAATTCTGTTGGTGTCTTGTAAGCCACTGAGCCTTGTGATTCTTCCCAGGGTTCACAGGGTGCTCGGGAAAGGAGGGAGACGATCTCTCCCCTGGTCCCGGTTTCGCTGGATGATCTGTGTACCTCCAGGACTTCCCATCTTGACAGGAGACTTTCAGGTGTAGGCAGGGTGTCTCGCGACGTGTGGTTTTTGCATGGATGTCAGGCCGGCTATGCAGGCTGATCTCATGGAGGCATTTAGAGCCTGTTCCTGGTAAACTCAAGGTGGTGGAGTTCCCAGGCAGTTCAGGATGCAGTAAGGCAGTGAGACAGGACACTGCCAGAAGTAGAGAGTAGTGGCGGTAGGCAACAACAGGCAAGCAAGCATGAACACAACAGCAGAGCAGGTTGTGTCACCTGCTCATCTCTTTTTATCAATACAGCCCAAGACTAATAGGCCTTTGGACACAGAATAGCCAATCAGAATGGCAGGTAGCCAACCTTGACCATATTAGGTGAAACCATAGGCTTGCTTTACCCAAATTCGGGAAAACACATAGGCCTTGCATGAAGCAGGCACAAGCCAAGTGTGTGTACCTTGTTTACCACAGGATGTAAACAGGAGCAAAACCAGTCTGGGCAAGTCAGGGTCCTTAAAGTCAGTGGCTCCAGGTGCTTTGCCCTCTTTCCCGCAATTGCTTGTCCCCATAGCAGAAGGAGGGAGGCAGAAAAACATGTCTGGACAAGCCAGGATGTGTATAAACCTGTTTTGGCCTATTTAGGCCTACCATGACAGAATGTCTTCAAATACACATTTAATGTTACTATACATGAAATGTTTTTCAAAGACCATTTTCTTTGATCCTTCAAATTTCTGTATGGTGTCTTTAAATGCTCACTCCCTTATAATGTGCTGTTAATTTAAATTTGTTCTGCTAACTGCCAGATGTTCTGTTTTTCTGAAACTTCTTTCACCTGCTTTTCATGGCTAAATATGATTTCGGATTGCATATTTTCTTTCTTTGCTTAAGTGCTGTTATTCAAGGGTGCTATAGTTGATTTCTTGCTGGTACTTTGATTTTAAATCTATATTCTCGCTGAAAATTATGTTATTTCTAATGTAGCAATGGGGACACCTGCTCTAGACATATGAGAATATTCTGGTGACATAACCAACTACCAATAATAGAAACAGCACTCTGGGCCTTCATTTTAAACCATGTGATGTTTCCATGCATTGCCAAGTCAAACATCATAATTCCGCTCACTGAGAAATAACTATTCCCCAGAGAAGGAGCAAGTGAGAGAGAGAAAGATTCATGTTCATTTTAAGTACTGAATGACTTCTGAATATCCCTGTGTAATAACACTTGACTTTGGTGTCAGGTGTTTCTTCTGTATTGATGTTAGAATCCAAGACTAATAGGAAGAATTTTATTGTGTTGTTCTTCCATGGTGGAAACAGAGTGGTTTATATTTTGAAAGTGTTTGAGTTGTAAAATTTAAGGGAATTGCAACAGAAGTAGTTTCAGCCTGCTAGTTACAGAAACCCTGTTGGCATTACTTTATTTTTATTCACCGTTTAAACCCTATACCGGAGAGATTGTTGACTTACACAGAGACTACCACTGCAATTAATATCCCTGTGAAGGCTTCTGTGCCAAACTGACCCTTGCAGGGCCTGCAGTCATTTCACAATCTGTGCTGTGAGATATCAGGTGTGCAGAGTATTACATTTGTAATGGAGACAATGTTTTGCTGTCCTGAAATCTGTACTGAGACACTGTAATATGTGGATTTGTTATCTCTTGCTAACCTGATGCTGTCAATATCTGTGTCACCTCTGTACATCTATACCCTATTTGGAGATAGTCCATGATAAAGCTACGAAACAGATCTTTGGGGTTTTTTTTCCCCCTTTTTTTGTGTTGGTGTTATTTTTATATCCATGAAGACGAGTCTGATTTCTGAAGATCTTCAGTAAGATCAAACAACCAGTTTCTCTCCTCAAATAGCACAATGAAAGTAATCTTCTTCCAAGCAACCATCATGGTATGTCTCAGATTGGTTGTCTGAGTTATATTTAGGTTACGAGACTAATAAAACACAATAGAAGTTTCCCTGACATCTAGCATATCAGCTCTTGGGCAGATCTGTTTTTCTCATAAAAATATTGGAATTACTGTATTGCTTTCTTCAGGAATAATTTTCTGACCTAGGTGTTATAGTTTTGCAATTAACCGAATTTCTAGACTTTTGGAAAGCATCCTGAACACTCTTGAATTACATACCATGTGCCATATATGGAAAGTTTCTGCAAATACTTGCAAATTTGCTAATTTTAAGCAATTTGGTGCTCAGAATCACTCAGCAATGTTTCAAATGAGGAAAAGCCTCTGGACCATACATAAATTATATTCTTCCTATGTCTTTGCTGTTGCTGTCACTGTATGTTACCATGGCAATATTTTTGTGCAATGACTAATTAAGTATGGCTAATGAAGATTAGGGAAAATATGAGGAATTTACTGTGCTTCTGACACAGTGTGAACTTAGGAATGTATTCATTCTTTTTTTCCTCTGAAAATAAACGTGACAGACTTGCATAACTTTTAGGAGTTTGAGTAAGTAGTCAGCTGCTGCTGTCACAGTTCCCTTTCCTTGAGGGATGAATACAGGTGTTAGCTTCAGACAAATACAGTTTGCCATCACTCAGATATTGTTCATACAGAGATTAGTATATGCAAGGCAAGTAAAAATGAATAAAAAAAAATTGTCTAACTCAAATGATTCTTCTTGCATGGTCTTGCCGTCTTTCATCTACCTGTAAATATTGTCATTCTCTATACCTTCACTGATACGAATCACATAACTGAGAAACATTGGAAAGTAGTAAAAAAAAGTTTGAGGCCTTTTTTCATTAGCAAAGAAAATAGCTCTGTATCAGTCAGTTGATTTCAGCTGGTAGCTAACTGTTTCCTCTCCATCATCTCCTGCTCTATGTGAAAAGTCCGCATAGCAGTTCA
>VWYK01092811.1:0-13946 GCA_013399775.1 Semnornis frantzii
TATTTCTGAGATTGGGAGTGAGGAGGAAGGGGTGGTGGGGGGTTAGTCAAGAGCCTTCTGGGCAGTTTGGCTGTTTTTGGAGGGATTTTGATTTTCTGTATTACTTTTAACTTGTAGATAACTGTAAATATCTGTATATGTTGTGCGTATGTGTGTATATATATATGTGTGTGTGTGTGTGTATGCTTGTCAGTCGTGCAAAGTTATAAATACAGCTTCATTCCTTAACATCCAGCCAGCTGAGTTTAGTCTGGGTGAATTCCTAACCATGTTGGGGGGTGGGTAATTCCCAAACCGCTACAGAACTT
Organism: Semnornis frantzii; assembly: GCA_013399775.1. Taxonomy (NCBI): domain Eukaryota; kingdom Metazoa; phylum Chordata; class Aves; order Piciformes; family Ramphastidae; genus Semnornis; species Semnornis frantzii. The sequence continues at coordinate 309 of VWYK01092811.1, forward strand.
ATCTCTACCTCCTCCTTGCCCTTCTTCAACCTTAAACCCTCAATCTCTGCACTGCTTTACAACTAATTCCTCGTTCTCACTGATGAGCCCTGCCTCCTCCAAACCAGGGCTTGCTCTGTATTGCCTTCCTCTTCTTACCAAGCTGTGTTTCCCACCTCCTTACAGCCACAGTGTTTCTCTGTAAATGGAAACCTTTTTGTGTGTAACAGTGTTTACATGGTGACAGACTGCTATTGTGCACAACATGAAGGAAGTTTTCTATTGACACAACGTACAGACAACTATGTCTCATCTTTTAGGTAGGCAAAGTCATCACTCATCACTCCTGCCAAAAACTATGACAAAACTGTAAGCATAGTAATGCTGTATCTAGTTAAATCATCTGATGCATAAGCTAATCATATGGGTTATAATACAAACAACCAGACCATGTTTGCTTTGTGCACATCATATCTTTACAGTCCAGAGCTGCCTCTCTGGTAAAAATGTAGGGAGAAGAGCTACTTGTTCTAAGCACAGATAAGTTTAAAGTGTATTGACACAAGCAGGTTGCTGTGGAATCCTCACCCACACTGCTGAAGGTAACTGGGAGGGGAAAAAAAAAAATCTTGTAATGGGAAATAAACAAACAAACAAAAAGTTAAAATTAATTTAGAAGATGATTCACATCTACCTAAACATATAGAATCATATCCTGCATTTTCAGTAGTAAATTTAAAGTTAAATACTACAGTAAATATTTCAAATATAAAACAAATACTTCCTAGCAGTAATTCATTGGCATTTCTAAACTGATTTTTTTTTTTTTTTGGAAGGAATTACATCCATTTCTCTCCTTTTATTTTTTTTTCTTCATATAAAGATCTTGTTTATTTCTACAGCAGTACCCACATTTTATGATTACTAGCCCCTTTCCCCCCCCAGAGCTCTACAGCATTTTATTATGGACTGCTTCTCTTTCTGTGAGGTTTTATTGTTCCATCTGGCATTTTAATTACAGACCTAATATCAATTTTACATACTTGCTGAAGAGGGAAAAACCCCACCTGACCCTAATGCTGACTTTCCTGCAAATTTACATCATGACTCTATTAAAACTATTAATTCTGCAACAGAAGTCCAGCATTAAGAATTTTTTCCTTTCTGTTATAGATATCTATCTGATTATATGTTGGACAGCATTAGAACAAGTAAATCAAATGAAGGCTAACATTTAAATAAATCATCATCTTTGGTTTTATATGAAACCACTGAAACCCTCCCTAAAGATGAGTTTCAATGAATACATAAGAAACTTGATCAAAATTAAGAACCTGACCAAGTACATGAAGCTGGGTGTTGCTGAGGGCACACACAGTTCTATCTACCCACCTGCAAGCAATTGTGGTGGGTTAGGAGCTTCCTCCCTCCCACTATTGGAATTTGCCAGACTATCTCAGACTGCTTGGAAGTAAGATGAAGTTATATTTATAGCAGACCTAAGTTTACAAGCCTACATACACAATATATTTACAACTATTTACAATTACACACAAATTAGAAATAATACAGAAATCTAAACTCCCTCCCAGACAACGGAAACTGCCCAGAAGGGGCTCAAAGCCACTCTATCTTCCTCTACTTTCACAGACAGACAAACAAGACCACCAGCAAAGCTTAAGTTGTCTTCTGTAAGCCAAGATTAGTGGAAAGATATTAGAGAGGTGTTAGGAGGAAGCAAATAGATCCAGCATCACAGACCAGAGTGGAACAAATTGTTGACATTTTGGCTTTTATGTTTTCAGCAAACCAATGAATAATAGAGACTTCATCATTATTTTCTTTTCACAACCAATGATCTAATTTCTCTCATTGAAGTATTCCAATTAGCCTCAAACCAGCATAGCAACCCAGTGCCAGATGCTGACTGGAGGCTGTGACTTGTAACATGCACAGCAAAGTATGAATGAGTAACTAACAGAAACCAGCAAACCTCAGTACACCCTCTTAATGTATTTCATAGAGTCATAGAATGGTAAGGTTGGAAGGGACCTCAAGGATCATCCAGTTCCAACCCCTTGCCATAGGCAGGGACACCTCCCACTAGTACAGGTTACTCAAGGACTTGTCCAACCTGGCCTTGAACACCTCCAGGGAGCGAGCAGCCACAACCTCCCTGGGCAACCTGTGCCAGTGTCTCACCATTTCACTTGAGATTCAGAGCCCACTGGTAGCATTACACACTTGATACTTCTGCTTATATGAAAAACATTAATGATTTTGATTCAAGAGTCCATAACTGAAAAACCTGCCATGTAATTCATGTTGCAACAAATTAATCTCAACACAAGTCTAGAGGAAAGGAGAAAACAAAGACAGGCTACAACATGCTTTGCTGTGAGTGAAGAAATGTGCATTCTTGGTAAAACCCAACCATCTGATTACATCTTTTTACATGAAGTATTTTATTTGATACACAATGTCATGTTGCTTGAAGCTTCATGGGCTGTCATGTTACCCAGTATGACCTGACAGGAGTAATTTGATAAATGTTAAAATGCAGTATGTCATGTAGGAAATTTTAAGCCACGGGAGGTTTATTTCCAAAGAAACAATGTTTCTCTCCCCTCCAGAAGTGTTTTCAATTACCTGTTTTTAAATATAACACAAACCCCCCTCTGGCTCTAAGGTTGTGTAAAAATTTTTTATCTACTAATGACACGAAAATTAGCACTCTGAGAACATCAGATAAATAAATCAGGAAAAAAAATTACTTTAGCACATTCTATGCCTGCAATTTACTAGTTCTGTGCTGTCTCTGCAAAAACTGCACTGTTCTTTAGAAAGCCAAGTGATTTTCTACTCAACTTTTAGCTTTCATTCCTCCATGGGCAAGTCCAAATTCAGAGACTTGTATAATTAATTTCCTGTCCACAGCTGCTTCAAGATTTACACACAATATCTACTGCCAAAGACTAAAGAATTCCCCTTCCAGTAAAATACTGCAACAGTTCCTGTATATCAAGTAGTGCAAGACTGAGTGCGCTATTTCAACCTGATCTGTAGAAGAAAGCAAACGATAACATGGAATTAAAAAGCAGCAGCTTTGCTGAATTTTCTGCACTGACTAAGCAGTTTTATCAAGTCAAGGGCAGGAGAAAAGGAGGGAAGGACTTCAATTCTCCTTAAAAGTAGATTACTGGCACAACTGAGATACATATGCCAACATCAAGTTGAATTCAACAGGACCCTCTGGAATTTTAAATCCTCTGTATAGTGTTTCTAATGGGCAGTATGTGCTTTCTTTCAAGCATACTGACAAAATAAAAATGAAAAACAGGCAACCAGGGATATATTCACCTCACTGAACTATTCAGTAAATAATAACTATCAAGTTTTTGTTTATATCCTATCCACAGATTATCAATTTTTAGAAGTGGAGCAAATGCATGATCTAAATTTCTTTCCGCAAATACTCCTGAGGATCACATGGAATGAGACACTACACTAAGAAATATTTTTTTGTTCTCTAACAACAATTTTCTTTCAAATTTAAGTAAACTGCAGAAATAGTTTGCTGGTTTGTGTTGCATCAGTCATTTTAGGGTACATTTTACTATTAAAATACATATTGCAAAATGAAAGGTCTCCCAATTAGTGTCTTGGCTCCTTCCAGTAATTTTTTTCCCCTCACATCATAATGTATCAAAGAAAGCTTAAATCATCATTAGTAAAAGTCAGTTATAGAGTGAAAAGCTCCACTCAAATACCAGATAGAGGCTGTCGATCCTAAAGCAAATCCTGATGACAGGTGTAGAAATTTCTACCTGCACACAGGCTGTAATGCCAGCACTGCCTGAATTCTATTTCATTACAGCATCCTGATGAAGGAGCTGTATGCAGTTACACGTGGGGATTCACTATTTAAGAAAACAAAGTTGTGTTTGGTCCAGGTAGACTGCTAGGGTGCCTCCTGGGAGTCCTCATTCCTTTGTGGTTAGCAGTCTGTGCTCTGTAGCATGGAATCTTCACTTACATTTCATCTCTCACAATGCATTGTTCTGAGATTCCCCAGATAAGCTCTCTTCCCTGAGACAACAGTGATAAACTGATGCAAGAAAGTACTTCAAAACGCAAACCCAAACAAACAAACAAAGCCAAACATACCAAAAAAATCAGCAGCAATGGGAGGGCTTGAGAGTGTGCAGCAGTATTTCTGAATCAAATTATCTTTCTCCTGAATAAATCACCTAAAGTTTGAGGGCTGCTTATTCACAACCTAAGCTATCACTCCCAGCAGAAAATGCAGGATTAGCTTGTTTCATAACTAGGTTATTTCACACAGAAGAATGTATTATTTTCTAGACACAAACAATGACACATTGTACTCAGTTTTGGAAGGAAAGGTGGTAAATTAATGCATCATTGTCCCTTCTAAACTACATTGTAAGTTCTCTTAGTCATAAATAGAAGAAAGAATGTGACAGTATCTGAATGAAATCAACTTTCCTGTATCTATGATCTATTAACCAAAAGCTACAAGCACAGATGCTCTAACAGCTGTTTGGTGGCACTAATGTGATGCAACCACAGTGTTTCTTCAAAACAGAGACTAAATAAAGTTTAAAAGTAAAGATACACACCTGAAGATCACAGAGACAAGAGTAATTTCTGAACAGTGTTTAGCACTGATACTGGCAGACAAGTGCATGAACAGTGACAAATGCATGAACAGTGACTAAACAGCCTAACTTAAAAGAACACGAAAAGTGTGCCTAAAGTATAACATAGAGTTACTGTAAATATGTTTTTATAGCTTTTTTTTGTGACTAGATGGGTGAGAAGCTCCAACATTTTATGATCCTGACAATATAGCCTAACATGAAAGGAAGAGCTAATTTGGGACATCTAAGGTTACAGAAATAAATACTTCTCTCTCTGGTCTCACCCTGAATTATATAGGACATGATACATCAGGAAAACAAAGGCTTCCAAGAACTACATGAGGGAGGAGAATAACAGGACAACTGAGGATCAGTCTAAGATTATATTACAGCAGTAGTCAGACTATGATATATGACAAAGAATATTTATGGACTCAAATCTCACATAACCAGCAAGTATGCTCTTAGATGACATCAAGTCTGAAGTGATTCACAATCTCCATCATAGCAGGGTCCATCATAACATGGAAACTTAACTGCACACATTAACAAAAGCATTTCAAACAGCATCAAGATGGATCATTCTGGTTATTGTTTTCACTGAACATATAACTATGCTGAGAAATCTTTAATCTGAAAAAGCACAGGAGTCGTCATACTAAATGCTTGGGAATTACCAAAATATTCTCCTCTTCAAGGTTTCTGGATGCATTACATATCTTTCTGAATCAAAGGTTTCCAGCTCTCACCACGCAACATTTTGCAATTGCCCCGGTCAAAGAGCTGACCTCAAAACGAGCAATGCTTGGCCTGTGTTAGAACACTCATGGCTCTTATTGTTTCTTTAAAGGAAAGAATAAAGGACCTGAAAAAACTCAAAATTCAGCTTCCCCCCCCCCTTTTTTTTTTAAAGCTATTGAATATACAGTCTGTTTCAGAGCTGTTAGAAATGAATGCTCATTTTAATTTCTTTCCTTATTTAAACGTAAGTGAAAATGAGATACAATCACATTTCAAATGAGAGTCATGGTATGGAAGCAGCCTATTAATTTATTTCCCATTACTAGCTGGAATTTTAGTCTTTCAAAAAAATATTTTGACTGTTCATAACAATCTACCATCTGCTCTTCTTAGTCCACACTTATCAAAGTACATTCAGAAATAAAAAACCTGAAAGCCAAGTTTCTGATCTACTACAACAGCAAACTGATTTGACCAGTGACCTAACAACAGCACTTTAAATACCTGTCTCAGATGGTTTAGAGGCAATGAGATGCTTAATGTACAGTATGGTAATTAAATAATGATTTATAAGTGAAGTTCCTTTGCTTAGGTTACTCAGCCTCCTGTTTAAGAGGCTAGTTACTGTGCTGATTTCCATACTTAGCTTAGTAGTACAAACAACTACCTGAAATCATTATCTGAGCCTCTAGTAGTGGGTGAGGCAGGCAGGAGAAATCATAGACCTTTGACATTCTGGTCTGCTGGTTTGAGCTAATTGGAATATTTTCTAGTAGAGAAAATTGTACTGTAGGCTGTGAAGGAAAACAGTGGTGATGTCTACTTCATTCATAGGCTTGCTGTGAATGTTTACAAAAAGATAAGAGTCTCTTGAGCGGGCAGTCTGGGTCACGGGGCTCTTGCTTGCTTCTTGNCTTCATTCTATAGTCTTTTAAGAATGGAAAAGCATTTTTAGTTACACATATTATTACGAAATAAAGGCAGACTAATAAGTAAATCACAATCTCGAAAGGGAGACTAGAACAGTGAACCATCTGGGGAGCACCACCTTCTTTCAAAGCAGTTCTGCCACAATGGCTGCACTAGTACCATGTACAAGGGTACATCAAGGCAGAACCTTCATTTCACCTTTCTAAGGATGCCAACTGCCAGCCTCTTTTTTAATCATCTTCCTTCTACAGAGGAATGTTTCCTTTCCCCTGACTGCTTGACAAAACTGCGAAAAAAACCCCAGCCAGTTTTTGAAGTGCAGTGCTAGAAGATAAGCTTCCATGGTGATACTGAGCAAAGTTATTACTTATTTACCAAAGACATTGGCCCGCCCTACTCAATTCCTTACAGATGCTATAGCCCTAAAAGCCATTAACAGTGAAAAATTCTACCCTAAAATAGTTTTATGGGTAAAACTTTAGACACATGAATACAAACACCACTGACTTAGCGTAAGCAAAAATGGTGAAAGCACAAAAAAGTTTATAATAAAAAACTATACAAAGGGTACCTTAAGTGCATAATTTAATTCAACAAATAGTTCATTAAAGCTAATTCATTTTTTAAATTAGGCTATCACAAAATTTATGGCCTACAATGCCTCACACATTCCACTCAATTGCTCCATATAGACATGCTCAGAACTACCTTCTGAATACAAACTAGCAGTCCTTCCTATAGCAGTAAAAACATTGCATCTCTGGACTTTAGACACATTAAAAAAGCTATTTCGCTGCTTCAGGTTTCAAAGATTTTTGCTTTACAACTTTCCACACTTTTCCAAACATTATCAATTAAAAATAAATAAAAATCACACATACACACACATATAGAAAAGAAATCTTTATCTCTCTAGAGCAAAGACTTCTCTAATCTTAGCAACTTGTTTTGATTTTATATATATCTCTGGGTACTGTGTAAGTTTTTTGGGTTCTTTGGGCATGTAACTAGACTTGAAACTAATTCTCAGTTTTGTTTTTGGTGATTTGTATCAACTGTCCAGAGTCACCTCCCTCCCCTTCTCTCCATTCTAGAAACATCTCCATATAAATACAATTACATATTTATGTAGAATACATCCTAAGAATTATACTACCAGGTAGCAACCTGAAAGTGCAGCATAAAGCTGCAGTCACTTCAGTGAAGCATAACTGATATCTCTCATAGAAAATGGAATAATAGAGAGAAAAGACAATGAACTGAGTGAGACTTGTGGTCGTTTTCAGTGTACAACATGGTGGAGGTAAAAGTAATTCATTCAGATCTTTATCCTGTGCTTTTTGTAGAGCTCTCCAAGGGCACAGAAGTTTTGCTCAGATTTTTATCCTTAAGTTTGTTTCTGAAACTATCCTGGTATCCAGCCTAGCGTTTCCAGCTTTTATTTAATTCATTTATTAACAACATGTTTAGCATCTCAATTTGAAGACTGTGCATTAAAAGTTTGGGAATAGAAAATGGCTGATGTTATTTCTGCAAGGAAGGGACAACATACATTACTTCAGAAGTCCCATAACAGTAAGTGCACGTTAGCAAGACAGAAAACCCTCATGCCTTTAGCTAAGTACGTAAAATTGTTTTCTGAGCACTCAACAACAAATTTGAGAAGGACATTAATATGCAAGAGGAACTCAGACTGCTCATTAAGTAGAATACATCTGGCAATACTGCATAGTATCACAGTATCACCAAGGTTGGAAGAGACCTCAAAGAGCATCAAGTCCAACTCGTTACCACAGACCTCAGGACTAGACCATGGCACCAAGTGCCACATCCAAACCCGCCTTAAACACCTCCAGGGACGGTGACTCCACCACCTCCCTGGGCAGCTCATTCCAGTAGGGAATGACTNGAGGCCCCTCACCAGCCTCATTGCCCTTCTCTGGACACGTTCAAGCACCTCAAGGTCCTTCTTAAATTGAGGGGCCCAGAACTGGACACAGTACTCAAGGTGTGGCCTAACCAGTGCAGAGTACAGGGGGAGAATGACCTCCCTGCTCCTGCTGGCCACACTATTCCTGATGCAGGCCAGAATGCCATTGGCCTTCTTGGCCACCTGGGCTCACTGCTGGCTCATGTTTAGGCAGGTGTCAATCAGCACCCCCAGACCCCTTTCTGTTTGGCTGCTCTCCAACTACCAAAATTAATCTTCTTTTTCCTTCCCTACCGCCCCCCCCCTTTTTTTTTCTTTTTTCTTTTTCTGAACGCTCATAGAACTTTTGCTGCAGATGTTTTTCTGAGTGGGTTTCATGAACCGCATCCCAAACACGCCAGTGTCTTTACTTACCATTCACCCACGAGAGGGCAGCACAGGACTTCACAATCAGCCAGACTCAAGGAAGCTGAGAAGAGCAAAGCCCTACTACCGAAAACCGAGAACAAACAATTGAGGCTTCAGCAAGTGCTTTTTCATTTGTTTAGGAATCTGTCTTGGCACTTAAAGCCACCAAGTATCTTTCTGTAGTACAATTAACTTTGAAGACACAGCAGAGAGCTTTCAAAATGAAAGGACTTGTACACTCGGAAGTCAACAGCACACTGACACCATAGGGATGATTTCACCTGTGCCCTGTCTCAAATCATCTTCACCTCCTTTTAAAGTTCAGCTTCTATGTTCAGGCTAGAACGAGAGCATCAACTCATAACAGCTCATTACCAGCATTTGTGTGCTGGTTTGAAGCTAATTGAAATATTTTTAATGGAGAAAATTATATTATAGACTGTGAAAAGGAAACAATGATGAGGTCTACTTCACTCATAGGCTTGCTGAGATGCATAAGACTAAGAATACAAAACATAGATAAGACACTTGGGCTTGGATAGAGTCTCTATCTCTCTAGCTTCTTGCCTTCTCCTCTCTGCTAACTAACCACTCTACGTCTAACCCCCTGGCCGATCCTCCAGACTCATCCGGTGCATAAGCCAAACCCTGAGGTAAGGTAGTGGGTTGGGGAGAAGGTGGAAGGGTGGTTGGGAGCCCCTCCTGGGGACTCTGATTTCTGGGAGGGGGATTGTGTTTCTGTATTACCTTTAACTTGTATATTTCTGTAAATATTCCTGTATATTGTGTATGTATCTGCTTGTACATTGTGCTAAGCTGTAAAATAGAGCTTCACTTAACTTCCAGCTGAGTCTAGTCTGGGTCATTTTACACAGGGAACTCCCAAACCATCACAATTTGCTAATCTTGTTTTCAAACACATTTTTAGCTAAAAAAGCCAGCAACCTTCCTAAAAGAGAAAAATATAAAGAACATGCACAGCTTACATCTCTGCTCAGACTGCTTTAATTTTCTCTTCTACAGTAAACAAATGAGACGAACTTTTAGGCTTTATTTGGTTTGCATTACCTCCAACGTCCCAGAGTTGCTAGGTTTTTCCTATCCATCTCCTTTCTCTATGCATAGTTTTCCCCAAAGTAGCAAGGCCCCAGTGAACCTCTGCCAATGCCCATATCGCTCACTCTTGCTTGGCCCATTTTCCAGGACTTCAACTTGAACATCTCTTGAACATTACTACTAATGATCTGTTGATTACTGTTTCACTTCAGCTTACACCAGCTGAGAAACCTATCTCTGAGATCTCCAGAGGGGCTGAACTGAAATGCATTTCCTCCCATGTCCAAGGTGCCAAGTCTTCTATGCAAGAAGTACTTAAAGATATAGAGAAAGATTCATTATTGAACACCATCACATGTGGCTTCAAAGCAGAACAGCTAGAATAAAAATTAAAGATTCACCCATTCCCCACTTGTTCCATCTCAACTACTGCCCAGTCATTGAAGATCTTGTTTTCTGAATCCAAAACTGTAATGAAAAATGAAGGCAGCTGTTTGCTCAAAGAGGATCAGCAAGGGCCATAGAAAATTGCAGAAGCGGAAGTTGGCTGCATTGGAAAAAACATTGGTAGGGTTCTGAAGCATACATTATGAGTCCTCTGACTGCTCTGACCCACCTGTAAATATTTCAGTATAAATATTGGCAAAAACGCTTGTGCATAGGGTACAATGTTTAGTGCTAGAAACGCTATACTGCCACTACGATGTTATCAAAATGAAGTAGATGTTTGAAAGGGTTTATCGTGTTCTTGGGGTTTGCTAAAGAGAAAGGTTTTTTAGAACTCAAAAATACCATTAATTTCTCTTGACTAACACTAACAGCTGCTAACTCTCAAAATATAAATTAAGGTTTTGGCTTTGGATTTTTATTTGGGAAACTGATACAGAACTGCCTAGTTTTTCTTTCAGAGCAGGAATTTTTATCAAATAAACAAATGTTCTCGAGCTAAATCACACTGGAGTCACTTACTCCCAAGTTCACCCTGCCTATAATCTGCCATTTTAAGTGAACTCTAACACTCGCAGAGGTTAGTAGATTTGGAGCACAACTGTTTCATTTCATACTTGTAAACTCTCCTGCAAAGGATGATACCTCTTAGAGATTACCTGTGACACCTGTGCCAGCAGACAGTGAAACACTACCTTTTGTCACTCTTTGCTGTGAGATTAGATGTGCATGTAGAGGATCTTCTACAGAGACGTCTATAGAGATCTAGCCAGAACATTCCCATTAGCTCTTGTCCAATGTTTTTGGCAGTAGGTAATAGTTCTGGTTGCTACATAATGGTCACAGATGGTATGATAAATGCTAGGAGATTATATTCATTTAAATGTAGTTCCGATAATTAACACTTGAAGTTCACTGCTGCAATGATTATTCTTTAATAGGCAGCAAAAATGGTCTTAAAACTGATGCCCTCCTGTTAAATGGGGCACAGAAAGAGTGTTCTCCAGCTTCAGTCCAGCTGACCAACTGCAGCAACCTGGTACTGCAACCAAGCAAACCACAGCACCAACTGCAGCCAGTTTTTGTTGGTCTCCAGTCATGCTCTCCACCCAAGCCTGGACACAGACTTATTTAATTTGTTTTTTTCTTTCTAATAGTAAGTTCTTCCAAACGAGCAGCTCCTTGGCAGGTGCCTGCCAGCATGATTCTTCAATTACAGCACATGTGCCATATAAAGACAATCACACACACAAATGTGTGAAAAATTGAAATGGCAAAGACTGGTACAAAGAAGGAAAAAAAAAAACGTGTGAAAAACTGCAATGACAAAGGTTGTGTTAACAGCTTGTCTCACAGCCACAGACTGGAATAGCTGCTAGCAGTTGTAGAGTTAGAAAGAGGTAATATGCTGAAAGAACTGACTTCAGATAGCCTCTGCTTGCCTTTGTGCACAGGCAGTTTATCATCAGTTGAGGATTGTTGCTAGTAAAATGTTTGCAGAGTCAGATGTAAAGTTTGGATAGACTCAACACATCATCAGATGATTCCCAGCAAATAAACAGAATACTATTTAGAAAGTAAGCAAACAAAACCCTCTAAATGAATACTCAGGAATGAAAAGTATTGACTTTCAACTCAGCATTCTGGAAAGAAAAAAAAATAAAGACAAATTAAACTAAAGAATATTTGCAATAAAACTGCTTAAAAGAGAAAGCACAACAGTAAAAAGGGTGTGAGAGGCATTTATGTTGTTGTCTTTACATGGGAAAAGACAACACCAGGACCTTTCACTCGGAACCTTTACACTCCCTAATCTTGTTGTTCCCAGAAGACATTCTTGCATCACTTGTGCTCACTAGTGACATTTCTTCACTGAAGTGCAAGTTTGACAACAGAACTGCACACAGAGTAGGATTTGCTCTGTAGTATTCTCCTAGTAGCAAAGGGTGAGGGGACATGTAATCCAAAAGAATCACTTTTGGAAGCTTCCCAAGGGTTTTAAAAGCCATTTTTGGCCTTGTTTCCAAGTTTCCAAAAGCTGGTGTGTTTGCAGGTTCACAGCACACCTGCAACCCTCAGCAGGAAATGGATTCTGTTTTGTTATACGATGTAGCCTGGAAATGCCTCCCCATGCTCTTCTATTGTTATACTCCTCGAGGACTTACACTACTGACTGACTGACTTCGAGAGGCAGGAGTGAATGGATGAACCTTCAGTTTTACCCAGTTCAGCTAATTCTATGTTTTCAATTCCTTACCCAGTTCAGCTAATTCTATGTTTTCAATTCCTCATCTGACCTGATGCCCATAAGTTGCAAACGGCGGCAAAGAATACTTGCCTGTTGTTCATTCAATATATTTATTCTATTAGTAGTAAGGAGAGGACAGTCCTAGCACCTCTGCTTTCTTATGAGCTACACCATGCCTTAGACCTGAAAAATACTGTTCTCCATATTTATAATCTAAAATAATAATCTGAATGAAACAATTTAAGTTTCAAAGGATGTTGTGGTTGAGGATGTTGTGTTAACTAAGCATGTTTAGGTTCTACATAAGTTTTCCTCATCACTCCTGTTCCTTATGCTATCCAGTAATATCTGTGCAAAGGAAGGAAGATGCAGAGTTTTCCGCAATGAAAAGAGAAAAAGAATAAAGGGAAGAAAAATCCATGAGATTTCCATTCAAGGACAATTGCTCTACTCATTGCACTCATTTTCAGCATAGCTTATCTCTACCATAACTGCAGACAGAAAGATTTTAAACACTGTCTCCCACAGATGAAGTTTGCCAACTATTTACCAGAAATAGAGGGCAGGAAGTTACCTTTTTTCTTTTCTATGTTTCTAACAGACCTTTCTAACAGTATGATGACATAATAATTTAAGATACAAACCAGCTGTCCTACCTGAACCATTTATGACATACATAAGAACTCCTACTTATCAACTTTCAAAAAAACTTCCACAGAAGCACCTTACAGCCACCAAAGAGAATCACTCAATCCTCACAGAAATTAAACCACATCCTTTACCTGTAAAGAACAGAGCCACAGCTGACCACCACCTAAGCTTTTTCACAGGAAGCAAGAGGACTAATGATGAAGCAAGAGTGAGAATTGCCCATTTTTTGCTTATTTTCTACAAGGAAACCTAATGTGTCAGCAACCTGCATTTTTCTTTATCCAATTTTCCTAAATGAACTCGTGCATTTAGCCTGCTTGTGTAATGGGAAACAATAAGCTCAGAAGCCACTGCATGGCACAAAGTAGTATGCAGTGTAAGCATAATTCACTACTGTACAAAGATGTGTAGCTGACAATAAAGATGTAGAAATCCAAGTTAGCTTCTGGTAATTACTGCTCACAAATCACTAAAAATCTCATGATTTCACATCTCATTGGGTTTTTTCCCTCCCCTAATTAATCAGGAGTTCCAAAACAACGCACTTAAAAAACTTTCTGTTCTATCTGGGGTTTAAAAATAAT
>VWYK01092816.1:0-10163 GCA_013399775.1 Semnornis frantzii
GAACCTGCTGGGTTCCAGTTTGTCCCCACTAGTCCTATCCCTGAGCACCACTGAGAAGAGTCTGTCCCCATCCTCTTGCCCCCCTGCCCTTCAGCACTGATCAGATCCCCAATGCACTGAAACACAAAGAAATGCCAAGCCAGCCACACTTCACCATAGCCTGGACCAAGAGGCACTTTAGTCCAGGCCTCAAGGGAAGACAATCATTTATGAAAGGTCCTGTTTGGCTTTAAGGAAAAACACAGCTCACCAGTGCTGGTAAAGTCCTCAGCTTCCCTGTCCTGGGATCTCTGTCTGTCAGCTGGAGCTCATCCAGGGGCAGTGCTGGCATGGTGATGACTTGCTCCTGTCTTCAGCACACAGAAACACAACAGCAGCACAGGACACATTTTACAAGGTCAGTCAACCAAAACCAGAACAAAAGAGGCTCCAGGCTCACTGTAACACACACAGCAGCTGGAAACAGGTTTCTGCAAAGCTATTTATACACCACCCAAACATCAAACCTGGAGGGAACACCCCAGAGCAGAGCCAGCTGCTCAGGAGAGACCTGTAATGTGGTGCTGTGCCTTCATCCCTGCTCCTCAGTGTGGCTTAATCACAGCCAGCAGCTAAGCCTCACACAGCCACTTGCTCACTGCCCACCCACAGTGGGATGGGGCAAGAGAATGGGAGGAAAAAAAAAGAGAACACATGGCTTGAGAAAAAGGCAGCAGGGAAAAGGAGAAAAAAATCATCATCATAGAATCCAGGAATGGCTCAGGTTGGAAGGGACCTTAGAGAGCATCTACTCCAATGGGACACCTCTCAACCAGACTTGGGTGCCCAAGGCCTCATCCAACCTGGCCTTGATCACCTCCAAGGTCCCTTCCAACCCAAACCATTCCATGACTCTGAGAATCTCTACAGCTTGGCCTTGATCATCTCCAAGGTCCCTTCCATCCCAAACCATTCCATGACTCTGAGAATCTCCAGAGCTTGGCCTTGATCATCTCCAAGGTCCCTTCCATCCCAAACCATTCCATGACTCTGAGAATCTCTACAGCTTGGCCTTGATCATCTCCAAGGTCCCTTCCATCCCAAACCATTCTATGACTCTATGAATCTCTACAGCTTGGCCTTGATCACCTCCAAGGTCCCTTCCAACCCAAACCATTCCATGACTCTGAGAATCTCTACAGCTTGGCCTTGATCATCTCCAAGGTCCCTTCCATCCCAAACCATTCCATGACTCTGAGAATCTCCAGAGCTTGGCCTTGATCATCTCCAAGGTCCCTTCCATCCCAAACCATTCCATGACTCTGAGAATCTCTACAGCTTGGCCTTGATCATCTCCAAGGTCCCTTCCATCCCAAACCATTCCATGACTCTGAGAATCTCTCCAGCTGAACAAAACTGACTCAGATGGAAGATGAGAGTTTAGGCAGCAAGCAAAAAAAAAAAAAAGTCACATATTCAGATCCAGGGAATTTGTTTCCTTTGAATTTAGGCAGGAATTGTGTCATCTAATATTTTAAAGCTCAATTTAACAACAAATAAAACTCAAGCAGGGCAATGCCAATAGGTAGAGCTCAGAAAACTTGAAATCATGAAGTCTTTCCAAGGGAATTTAAAGCTTAGAGAATTGAGGAGAGAGATTTCAATTTTTTATGGCAATTTCTCTGGAAAGAAACAAAAAAATAATAAAAGCATTTCCAAACTTTTCAGCAGAACAAGCCAAGCTGCTTCTCAGCTCTTGTCATCTGTTTTATTTGGCTCATAAAATCTCTGGAGTCATTCTGAAAACAGCAGACAGGAGAGTGTGTTTGCAACAAGGAAAAACATGTCAAGTGTCTCATTTCAAAGCCTGCCAAGCATCAAAAACCTCCAGTCCAAGTTAAAACAGCTTGGAAGAGACTGGCCCCCTGACCAAGAGCTTATTCATCTGGAGAAGAGAATAAACCCTAGCATAGAATGTCCTCAGCACAGAGAATCATTCCCCAGAACTCTCCCATGATTTTGCATCCAAGAGCTTTGGTCTAAGCTACAGGATGCATTTGCCATACTCTGTGATTTTGGGCACACACTGTAGGAGCCAAACAGCTCTGACAAACTCAGTGAACCAGACTTTTGTGTCAGAGAAACTTATTTTCACAACATCAGAAGTGCCTCTGCCATGCACCTCCAACTGCCTCCTGGGGTGCACAGAGGAGGGGACACCAGGGCTGACATGCTCACTGGTGGGCACCCATGGCAGCACTGCTGGCACAGGAAGAGTGCCAGGATACAAGCTCACTCACTACAGTAGCTCTGGATGTGCGGCTAGAGAGCCTGCAGGAGGCCATGCAGCCCTCTGCCCTTGATCTACTTTTACAGCACTTGCACTCCAAGGTTCTCACAGAGTCCCAGATGTTGGAAGGGACCTCTGGAGATCATCCAACCCCACGGCAGCCTGCCCAGGATGACAATGTCCAGGTGGGTTTGGGATCTCTCCAGAGAAGACTCCACCTCTCGGGCAGTCTGCTCCAGCTAACCAATAGCAGCACTGTCTCTGTACACCCTACCATGCCCATGCTGGGCACCAGACAGAGCTCTGCCCACACTTCCTTCACACCACTGTCTCCATACGCCACCCAGCCCCCCGTCACCGCCACCCCACCAGGCCCCATCACTGTGCTGCTGCCCCAAGCACTCCCATAGCCCCGAGCGCCGTTATTCCCCCACCCCGAACGCCCCCTCGGCCACCACCGCAGCTGTAAGCCCTGTAACAGCCCCCAGCCACCACCACAGTCCCAGCCCCGCTACGAGCCCTCCGGACCAGCACCCCGGCGGGCGCTGCCACCGGCCCCGTGCCCTGCGGCCTCCTCGCTCCAGCCATGCCAGCTCTACGGTCTGCCCCACCGCTCTCTTCAGTCCACGACACTTAAGCCAAGCCCTGTCGCACTTTAAGCCACTGCCAGCGCCGCCCCTCTCCCCGCCATGTCCCCCTGCCATGCAAGCAGCTTACCGAGCCCCGCTCCGGCCCTGTCCCGCTGCCCGGCCGCAGCCGCGTACTCTCCGTGCCAGCCCCACAACCCCGTTACCGGGCAGCCACGTCTCCGGCGGCACCACGCTTCCGCGGCCACACGGCGCTTCCGGCGCGGAACGGAAGTGCCCGGCATGGGCGGAGCCAGGTGGCCCCGCCCACTGCCGCCGCTCGCTCCGCTGGGTCCTGCCGCCCGCCGCCAGCATCGGCAGTTCGTGGCCCGGTCTGTCCCCGACGGGACTCGGGACCAGCGGTCTGAGGGACAGGAGCGGGACCCACCAAACAGGCGGCTCGGATCCCGAAATGCCGCTGGCCCGGGCCGGCCTCCACGCGTGGGACTGTCATTAGCTACAGCCACTCCGTTGTGGCGGGAGGGAAGTGTCTGCCTGCCCGCAGGGGTTTGTCCTTTGGGAGAAAAGCAGTTAATAATCACTTCTTTATATAAAAGAACTTATTAACATACGGGGGGGGACACCCAGGCCCGGAATCCACGGAGTCCCCTCCTTGGTTCCCTCAGCTCTGGTTTCTCAGTGCTCCTTAGGGACAACGCCGAGGGTCACAGTTTGGCACTGCAGCCGAAGTTTAGTTATTGCCAGTTCAGAGAGGCACTGGTGCTAGGAATTATTGCCAGTTCAGAGAGGCACTGGTGCTAGGAATTATTGCCAGTTCAGAGAGGCACTGGTGCTAGGAATTATTGCCAGTTCACACAGGCACTGGTGCTAGGAATTATTGCCAGTTCACACAGGCACTGGTGCTAGGAATTATTGCCAGTTCACACAGGCACTGGTGCTAGGAATTATTGCCAGTTCACACAGGCACTGGTGCTAGGAATTATTGCCAGTTCACACAGGCACTGGTGCTAGGAATTATTGCCAGTTCACACAGGCACTGGTGCTAGGAATTATTGCCAGTTCACACAGGCACTGGTGCTAGGAATTATTGCCAGTTCACACAGGCACTGGTGCTAGGAATTATTGCCAGTTCACACAGGCACTGGTGCTAGGAATTATTGCCAGTTCACACAGGCACTGGTGCTAGGAATTATTGCCAGTTCACACAGGCACTGGTGCTAGGAATTATTGCCAGTTCACACAGGCACTGGTGCTAGGAATTATTGCCAGTTCACACAGGCACTGGTGCTAGGAATTATTGCCAGTTCACACAGGCACTGGTGCTAGGAATTATTGCCAGTTCACACAGGCACTGGTGCTAGGAATTATTGCCAGTTCACACAGGCACTGGTGCTAGGAATTATTGCCAGTTCACACAGGCACTGGTGCTAGGAATTATTGCCAGTTCACACAGGCACTGGTGCTAGGAATTATTGCCAGTTCACACAGGCACTGGTGCTAGGAATTATTGCCAGTTCAGAGAGGCATTGGTGCTAGGAATTATTGCCAGTTCACACAGGCATTGGTGCTAGGAATTATTGCCAGTTCACACAGGCATTGGTGCTAGGAATTATTGCCAGTTCAGAGAGGCATTGGTGCTAGGAATTATTGCCAGTTCACACAGGCATTGGTGCTAGGAATTATTGCCAGTTCAGAGAGGCATTGGTGCTAGGAATTATTGCCAGTTCAGAGAGGCATTGGTGCTAGGAAGGATGGATTGGGTTGGTCACACTTAGACCATGTGGAAGGCCCAGGAATGGGGCCTGACAGATGGACACAGGAGGAATGGACACATCCAACTGTCAGCAGTTTGGGTGCTCTGAAGCATCTCAGTTGTGTGTCCTGAGCACAGAGAGCTCCTCCCAAAGCTAGGCCAGAGTCCAGGTTTAGATGGTGAAGCAGCCCAAAATAGAAACCACGTGTGGCCTGTCATGTGCTCAGCTGCAGTGGGGCTGTAGTGAGGCTGCAGATCTCCATGCCCAGGCAGTTGCAGGAGAAGAGCAGGGAGCAGAGGGTCCCACAGTGCCACAGAGAGGCTGGCTCCTCATTGCTGCTCCCCAGCCACATCTCCTCACTCACAGCAACACATCCTCCCTGGCAGAAGGGCATGGATGGGCTGTGCTGCTCCACAGCAGGCAGGGTACTAAGAATTTACACCTTAAATGTCACAACAAGTTGTCCAGAACCTGCCATTTTCACCATTCCTTTGCCATACCTTTTGAATGACTACTTTTCACCTGAAACAGTGTATGAACAGTACCTGAAGTCCACACAGTACTTCAGACCCCAGCTGCAGTCCTGGGTGCAGTTCTGGAGCCCCCAGCACAGGAAGGCCATGGAAGTGTTGGAGCCAGTGCAGAGGAGGCCAGCAAGATGCTGAGAGGGCTGCAGCAGCTCTGCTGTGAGGACAGGCTGAGAGAGTTGGGGCTCTGCAGCCTGCAGAAGGCTTCCAGGAGAGCTTGGAGTGGCCTTGCAGGATCTGAAGGGGGCTGCAGGAAGGCTGGGGAGGGACTATTGACAAGGGCTGGGAATGGCAGGACAAGGGGAATGGGTTTGAAGTGGCAGAGGGGAGATTGAAAGTGGATGTTAGGAGGAAGTTGTTTGCAGTGAGGGTGGTGAGACACTGGCACAGGTTGCCCAGGGAGGTTGTGGCTGCTCCCTCCCTGGAGGTGTTCAGCACCAGGTTGGAGGAGGCCTTGAGTGCCCTGTACCAGTGGGAGGTGTCCCTGCCTATGGCAGGGGGTTGGAAGTGGCTGACCCTTGAGGTGCTTTCCAGCCCCACCACTCTATGATTCTGTGATAATTTGTGTTTCTCAAACATCAAGACACAAACCAGGCCTCCAGCTTGCAGCCCTGCCACGAGCAAATTGTGGGAACAACCTGCCAGAACTAAGCCCCAGCAGCCATGTCAGACCCCAGCTTTGCTCAGACTGTTCAGCAGAGGATTGCATTTGGCAGCTGAAACATGATTCCCTCACCCTGGCATCTGCTTATTCTCCCTCCCTTGCCAGCCTCCCTCCAGAGAAGTGCTGGCAAGGCTCCCAGTGACTCAGTGGGCTTCAGATCTGTCATGGAGCTGCTTTGAATCACTCTTCCTCTTTCTGGGGTGGTTTTTAGTTACCTGTCTGGTTGTGCGTGGCCCATTTGCTTTCTGAAAGCACACCTGAAAATCTGGAGGTACTATGGATGCATAACACAGATTGCTCTGGGCTGGAAGGGACCCTCAAAGGGCATCTTCTTCAACCCCCCTGCACTTAGCAGGAACACCTCCAACAGGCTGCACAGGGCCACCCCAAGGCTGATCTTGAATGTCTCCAGGGACAGAGCCTCAATCATATCCCTGGGCAGCCTGTGCCAGTGTTTCACCACTTGCATTGTGAAGAAATTCCTCCTGATCTCCAACCTAAATCTTCCCTGCTCCAGTTTCATACCATTGCCTCTTGTCCTATCCCCACAGGCCCTTCTGAACAGTCCCTCCCCAGCCTTCAGGTACTGAAATGCAGCTCTAAGGTATCCCTGGATACCTTCTCTTCTCCAGGATAATCTGACCAAGTTAGGTCATTGTATGTACACCCTTCATGCACACCAATTAATCTGGCAAATCAGAATGGCATCCATCCCCCTGTGTACAACACACCAGAGACCCTGAACCCTTCAAGAATCTTACTGGGAATGCCAGCTTCCAACCCTGAGAGCACAGGGATCTGAGGCCCCCCTTGCACAGGTGAACTGAAGCATTGAGGACATCTTGCAGGCTCTGCTGAAGAATCTCTCTTCCAAGGTTTGATCCTTAGCTCTTTGAACCTACTGATCAGCTCCAAAGTGAAGAACTTGTCCCAACACGAGCTTGTAGAGAAGGAGATGATATGAAAAGGATCCTTCCCTGGGGTGATTCATGAGCAGGAGGAAGCTGTTCAGCACTGAGTGTAGCAGTGCAGAGGACCAGAAGTCCCAAGCCAAAGCCTAGCAGTGCTGTCAGGGTTGGACAGACACACAGCAGTGATTTCTTTGACTCCACTGGTGTGGCCACAACGTCCTTGACTCAGCTGGTGAGGAGACACAAAAGCAGCCTTTGAACCTCAGAAAGCATCAGGAGGAGGATTGGAACACTGGAGTGAGCCCAGGAACTGGAGGTCAGTGTTTGCCCTGGCAGTCTGTCACCATCACTGCCAGAAGACATTCTGCTTCCAGAGCAGCACTCAGGTTTCCCTGCCATTTTCTCCAGCTCCACCTCAGAGTCCCAAACAATGTTCTGGGGGCTGGTTACAGTCTGTGCTTCACATCTGAGCAGTCACAGAAGACAGCTGATTGTCTCCTACCACACTCAGTCTCAGTGGTTACTGGGGCAGGGTCCTTCTCCAAATACTGTGGCAAACTCTGCTGTTCCCAGCCTGGGACTACTGGAGTGAGTCCAGAGGAGTGGCACAAAGATGATCCAAGGGCTGGAGCACCTCTGCTGTGAGGACAGGTGGAGGGAGCTGGGCTTGTTCATCCTGGAGAAGAGAAGGCTCTGGGAGGACCTTGGAGCTGCCTTCCAATAGCTGAAGGGATCCTGCAGGAAGGCTGCAGAGAGACCTGTCCTGAGAGTGTCTAGAGACAGGCCAAGGGGGAATGGTTTGAAGCTGAGAGAGAGCAGGGTTAGAGCTTGGGAAGAAGTTCTTCAGAATGAGGGTGGTGAGACTGTGGAATGGGTTGCCCAGAGAGTCTGTGGATGCCTCCTCCCTGGAGGTCCTAAAGGCCAGGCTGGATGAGGCCTTGAGCAGCCAAGTCTAGTTGAGAGGTGCCCCTGGGCATGGCAGGGAGGTTGGAGTAGATTATCTCTGAGGTCTCTTCCAACCTAAGGCAGTCTAAGACTCTATGACCCTTCCTCACACACAGCCCAGGCAATGCTGGCCATGCCCTCTTCTTCTCCAGCAGGACACCAGAGAGCATTGGAAGGCTCCCCAGGTGCTGCTTACAGACACATGAAACCCTCAAGAACCATCACTGCCAGACATGTGCTGCTGAGGGACATGGCTTAGGGGTGCCCTGGCAGAGTTAACAGTTGGACTCAATGACCTTAAAGGTCTTTCCCAACCAAAGTGCTTCTAGGATTCTGTTCTTTAAAAAACCAAACCCAACATTTTCCAGGCAGGATTGTTGTAGCAACACAGCACATGACACAGCTTCAAGTGGTGTCCCTTAGCTTCTCCAAAGAGGAGACATGTTCAGCACAAAATGCTTTGAGCATCTCACTTATTTTTAGCTCACTGGGCAAACAATATGGATTAGTCTTTTTAAGTATAAGAAAATAACAGAAGCAGACACAAACCAAGACTTCCAAACATGGTTAGGGGCTGGAGGTGCTGATTTTAAAGGTCTATTCCAACCTAAACAAGTCTGTGATTCCATGAACCTCCTGCAGGCACCAAGCTGCTGGTGTACCTTCAGTATCCCAGCACAGAGGGCTTGGAAGGGACCTCTGGAGATCAGCCAGTCCAAACTCTCTGCTAAAGCAGGGCACCCACAGCAGCTTGCCCAGGGTCACACTGGCCAGGTGGGGTTGGAAGCTCTGCAGAGAAGGAGACTTCACAGCCTCTCTGGGCAGCCTGTGCCAGGCCTTCAGCACCCTCACAGCAAACAACTTTCTCCTCCTGTTCAGATGTTTCTCTTCCTGGCTTCCAGTTTGTCCCCATTGTCCCTTGTCCTGTCCCTGGACACCACTGACAAGAATCTGGCCCCATCTTCTTGCCCCTCCACCCTCTAGCTCTGGATCTCCTCCCAGGCTGCTTTTCAGGCTCAACACCTCCAGGTCTCTCAGCCTTTCCTCCTCACAGAGACTCTCCAGGCTCCTATTATTGATGCCCACAGCTTTTGCTGGGTCCTTACATGCCAACAAGTCCCCACAGAGGTAGGCATTGCAGACAGCTGTGCTTGCACCCACAGACACTGCTCCCAAAGCTGCCCTCAGGGTTTGCTGTTCCACACAACTTGTGCTCAGAGTCCCTCAGATCTCTGTATGTGATCAGTCCTGACATGGAGACATCCCCATGGTGCCAGCTCTTACAGAAGCAGTGCTTGGTGTGTTTGTTGTTTCTCAGACACATCTGACCTTGCCATCAGCTTTTCATCATAACACAACAGTCCAGAAAGTCTCACTCTGGCTGTTTGGATGACAAAGTGCAGTGTACTAAAGCTGGTGATGGGGGCAGGGAAGGACCTGACAACCATCTGGCTTTGGCTTTTCTTGCTGTGCTCAGTGCAGAGCACTCCAGGATTCCATCTCACAAGGTGGGCACTCAGTGCTGGCCTTGGTGAGAAGCTGGCTTGAAGACCCAGGGTGGGGTGACCCAGAACAGGATACATCAGCCTTTACCACCACCACATGCAGACCTTAGACATGTCCTTGCTGAACACAGCAAGGGCACAGCCCTGGAAGCATTTAAAAGGAGGCTGGATGAGGCACTTGGTGCCAGGGTTTAGTTGACTAAATGGTGTTGGGTGCTAGATTGGACTTGATGATCTCCAAAGGCTTTTCCAGCCTGATTAATTCTGTGATTCTGTAAATCAAATGACATTTGGCTTGTGGCTGCAGAATATTTCCCCACATCAGGCACCTCTTCCCAAGAGAAATCAACCAGGAACTCAGCAGCAGTGTCTCAAACAGCAAAAGAGGCTTGGAGAGGACCTGTTGGATCTCCAGGGTCTGTTCTCAGCTGTTGGTGGCAACTGCATCAGGGTAAGGCAGTGCTGGCAAAGGTGACCCAGAGCCTCCCGACTGGAGCTGTGGAAGCTCCTGGCTTCTCATGTTTCAGCTTGGACTCTTCCTGGCCATCTGATACTTGTTTTCTCTCCCACCAACAGTGCCCTTGCTCTTAAGGGAGGTGTTTACCACTGTGTTTACTCCCTGAAGTTTTCACAGAGACCAACTGCAGCCCTTCTCAACACTCAGGTTTTTTGGTTAAACAAATGATTTCAAGATCCTTACCCTAATTAAAAAAAACACCCAAACCATCAGGATTACCATCAGGATTACCATCAGGATTACCATCAGGATTACCCTGCAATTTTCCTCCAGTCACATCTAAACTTTGTCTGCCTTGATTAAAAGCAACCAGAGCTGCATGGCTAATTCCAGAAAAGGCTGCAGCAGAGCTTTCTGTAACAGTATCAACATCTTCCCCTTCTGGAAATCTCTCCACTGAGATGTCCTTTCTGTCAGACCTGCTTCAGTCTGGGAGTTTGCAGTCATCTGAAGAGCAGCAAATCATAGAATCATAGAATGGGAA
>VWYK01092826.1:0-12036 GCA_013399775.1 Semnornis frantzii
TTTTTTGTCACTTAAAAAAAGATGCAAGGAAGTACACATACAAAAAAATGTGCCCTCCTTCAGAAGTGGAAAATTACACTGGTGTTACTAATTACACAATGGTATGATACCAGAACCAAACGCAACACCATCACCTCTTTCCAAAATGAAATAAACCAAAGCAGAGGTTAGGCAGCCAAATGTAGCAGCCAGTTTATGCCCCACAATAAACAAAACAGGCACTTTACCAAGAGAAAATGGTGAGCCATAGTTAGAGTTTATCCACCCTACCTATAAACAGCAAAGAATCTTCAATGAAACCATCGGTAAAGAGATAACTCCCTCATTTCAATGTTTTGTCTAGAAAATGTACTTATCACTGACAAAAAAAAAAACCCTTCTCATTCTTTTCTATTAAATCAAAGATTTATATGGAAGCTATAGAGATACAGAAGCTTAGTGTTTGCACAGGAGATTTTAGACTGAATTCCTTACTATATGAAACTACTTTTAACTTGATTCTCTCAAACTACATAAACCTGTTAATTTGTACAAATTTTACAAGTAAAAACAAACCATTTAAAAAGACGGTAAAAAATTCATGCTGCATACTGAAAGGAATCCCACACAACAATGCTTTAAGAAGTGAAACACCACCATGCTTCCACGTCTTCAGTATTTTTCGTGCAATTATTACCAATGTTCTCAGAAAGAGACCCAAGGCCTAATGGCTGATGCTCAAGGAAAGTCCTCCTCACCCTTCCATTAAGTGCACACATGTACTACTGAATCAGTTCAGTGGAAAGACCTGAATGAGCCTCACTCACTCTCAAGAAAAATTAAGAAGCTAAGACTTGTCTTTAATGCTTAGAAGTACATTTCAAGTCAACAGTGATAAAACAATAGCTGTAATTTCTTGCTCAAAAGCCTGTTATGTAAGCTAATTTTCCTAGTTTTTACAACTTCCGGGCAAGCATTTAATGTTTTAAGGCATTTTTCATTTCAGAACATATTTCATTACCTACTATGAATTTGATCACAATAGCAGACAATCACTTTACCTGATCTGCAGTTCTTAGTTACAATGAACATCTAGGACAAATCTTTTTAGTTTAGTTTTTGCTAGAATACTGTATTTCCACACAAGTGAAAATTAATTGGTGAGTAACGAAAAGTTGATACAGATATTTCTTAGCAATATACAGAACCAGTAATCAAAATATACTTGGAGACAAAGATGCAGCTTCATTGCTTCCTTGCCTCAACCCACCCCTTTCTTCTTGGAGTTTGTCAGAGGACCAGGAGTATTGCTCTGCTTATCTAGAGCTGCATGGCTGACATATGCTGACTGGTGACTTGAGGACTGACAAGGAGAATTATCTAACAGGTTCTTGCTGCCTTTTCCTGAAGCAGACAATGGAGTAATGCCTTCTCTACCCATCTGCTGTTTTTTCACAAAGCCGCGGCAAAGGAGCATCTGCCAGATGGAGACAACACTGACTGAAAGAGTTCAAAGTTTTTTCCAACAGAGGTAGACCAACTGTACACATTGTATTTCCCTGGAATAACTAGTTATAGAGACTTGCTTCAGGATTAAGGCAACTTTCCCAGTGGTGAATTTATTTTGACTTGATGGAATAAGCTATAGCGTGGATATAAATAAATAAAACTAACTCAAAATTCTGTATCAAGTTTAATTTTGTATTTACAGAGAAAAAAAATATATATCCTCATTAGCATTTCTGCACTAATACACACTCCCCTATAAATGAACCTTTAACTAACTATGTGCCATGTTGGGAAAAAGCTAATTTTTCCACACCTTCATCACAGTAAAAGTGACTAGTTGTGAGACCAAATCATGCAAATATAAAGAAAACTGTAGTAACAGCAGTGTGTTACTTTCTGCAGCTTAATTTTAAACTCCCCCCTGCACCACTCTTGACAGAAGCTCACAAGCTGATTAGTGCACAGCACACAGACACCACTTTGACTGATGAAGAGAATTTGATGTTTTATTCAGGGTCAGTGATGATGTGGAACAATAACTGCTGTGCAATAGCCTCTTTTTTTTCTCCTCATGGATTTACATACAGAGCAGACAGCCCTAGAATAAAGCACAGGGTTCCTTTTAAAGCACTGGCTTTAGCAAATGCAGTACAAGCAGCATGCAAGCACATCAGACACTATCGGGCTATACCTGAAGGACAAAACTGGAAAACTGAGCTTCATAAACAACTTTCTCGGACACTCCTACTAGGTGCGAGTCTCATAAAGCTCATCTGCTGAGCTTGTAATCATTATGGAGCTCAGGAAAGACCCAGCCTAACATCCTATGCTATCAGACTCATTAGATAAGCTGCAAATAAATTAAGACCATTGTCCAATCTTCTTGATTCAGACACTCCCTTCTCCACCTCTTTTATAGTCCCCATGATGACTTATAAATATGAACCCATAGGAAACTAAGACATTATTGAATACTGCAGACAATCCTAAAATGAGAGGGGTTGGTATTGTATTGGCTTTGAACCACACTTGATGGTATTTTAGCAAAAAGGAACCCTACCAACCCATTGCTCCACAAGCCTGGAAATTCACTTTCAGTATATAGAGGGAGGAACATAAAGTTTCCTCTCCTTCCCCAAACCCCAAAACCTCCTACATATGAAACATCAGCTCCCTGGTGGAAAGAGAATCAAGAAATTGTAACTGACAGCTTAAGGCAAAACAGACACTATTGCCAGACTGACTGATGCATAGCCATCTATTTTTTATGAATCAAAAAAAATTTTAGAGTGGTAAGAACTGGCTGGACAGCAGGGCCCAGAGAGTGGTGGTGAATGGTGCCACATCCACTTGGCAGCCAGTCACTAGTGGTGTCCCACAGGGATCAGTGCTGGGCCCGGTTCTGTTCAGTATCTTTACTGATGATCTGGACCAAGGGATTGAGTCCGTCATCAGTAAGTCTGCAGATGACACCAAGTTAGAAGCAGGTGTCGATCTGTTGGAGGGTAGGAGGGCTCTGCAGAGGGACCTGGACAAGCTGGATGGGTGGGCAGAGGCCAATGGGATGAGATTTAACAAGACCAAGTGCAAGGTTCTACACTTCGGCCACAACAACCCCAAGCAGCACTACAGGCTGGGGACAGAGTGGCTGGAAAGCAGCCAGGCAGAAAGAGACCTGGGGGTACTAGTACATAGTAGCTGAACATGAGCCAGCAGTGTGCCCAGGTGGCCAGGACAGACAGTGGCATCCTGGCCTGCATAAGGAACACTGACGNCACAGTCTCAGGTTGTGCCAGGGGAGGTATAGGCTGGATATTAGAAGGAAGTTGTTCACAGGGAGAGTGATTAACATTGGAATGGGCTGCCCAGAGAGGTGGGAGTCACCGTCCCTGGAGGTGTTCAAGAAAAGACTGGATGAGGCACTTAGTGCCATGGTCTAGTTGATTGGATAGGGCTGGGTGATAGGCTGACTGGATGATCTTGGAAGTCTCTTCCAACCTGGTTGATTCTATGAGGTATGGAAAACTCACTCCATTACCTAGGAAATTATTTCATGTCCCTTCTTAGCCAGTTTTACTGGCTGAAGTATACTTCAGCATCACCAGCAGTTTTTTTAGACAGTCAAATTTCTGGATAGAATCTGCTGTCTCCAGTGACTCTAAACACTGTATTTTCACTCAGCAATCAGATTAAAAAATTTTTAAAAAGTATTTGCATTTCAAAGACTAATTAAGCAGAAAGAGATGCGAGAAACCAGGAAGAATGATGCAATACATGACAAAAACTATATATCCTCATTGCTAGTATATCCAGAGTACTGTTACAGTTCCAGGCCAACTATTGAGTTCAGCAAATCTGAAGGTGCCCTGCTAGGCATATCTAAGCTATAGCACAGCTTTGTAAGCAGGAATGCTTAAGGCATCTGACAAGGATGCAGGCCATATAGTGACTTAGCCTTAGAATGATTGAAGACAAAACTCAAACAAACAGCTAGCACACTAGAGTAGCATAAAGCAGCAACAGATGCACATATTAGACTGACACGAACCTATCATTGTTCACTGGTGCAAAGGTGGACCTCTGAGTGCTTCTACCACAGACTATCCTTCCAGAATTGAGAATCCTTTTGCTAAGAGAATTTGTATTTAGCTGGAAACCAGCTGGCTACTTAATGTACATTCCTACCTAGTGTGCAAGTTGAAGAACTGGGCGTAGCTAACAAAAGTAACCACAGGCGCTTTTATTATAAGGATACTCCTACAGATGGCTTACATAAACTACCTATTTAAATCCTAAAGTGAGGCAATCCCACACTATGACAAGAAAGGAAAAGAACATGAAATGCCAACTGAATATAAAAGGGCAAAATCAGACTAATTCGTAATTTTTCACATCTTGAATAGATGTATTTTTTAATCGGAACAAGTCCCAAGTTTTTACATATTGTCATTCAGAGACTAAAAACAAATACCATGCTGCTTTCTTTCCATACATCCCATAACAGGGGACAAGGTTTGCAATTTCAAAGTGTTTAAATGCCACAATAGACTTCAATGAGAGTTCACAATAAAGCAGTAACTTGTGATCCTTTTTTTCTTGGCATAAGTTGAAATTGTATTACCACAGAGCCACTGCAGAGTTTTGTTAGTGATTTCTGAATGTAAATTTGACCATTGCTCCTTTTGCTTACTAGGGACAATCACACAAACATATTACTGAATCTCAAGCCTCTCCCAGCCAAAAAGACAATCACTCAAGTACCTTCAGTTTGGGAAATGGAGCATGTCATACAATGTGAAAGAACACCAGATGGGAATAGCTTGGCACAAAATGTTGGCTATTTGCACTTAAACTGGTAAGAACAGGCTGATCACAAGTCTTTTCCAGTAAAATGCAGTGTAAGGTACAGACTTGGAAGTGTTGCCTGAAAGGAACAAAATTTGTAACAGGACAATAGTAGCAAAAGAAGTGTAGTAAACAGAAATAGTAAAGATACAAAGATTTAGAAAGACTTCTTTATAGATCTTGTACTGTTTAGATTTCCTGTAATTCATCTGCATTAAGTATTCCCTTCCTATTAGCGAAAGGTTTATAACACAGAGAAGATTTGATATATTTGCAGTGTTTGAAGAATATGGGTTTGTTCAAACTGGAGTGCTCAAGAGGCAGCTCAACATTAGCAATCTGTTCAATCTATCCTGACAAGGAACTATAGGAGAGAGTCCAGCTCAGGTTTATGAAGATGAGGAAGAAACTGGACCATCTCTCTTAGAAAGAGAGGCTGAGAGACCTGGGGCTGTTTAGCCTAAAGAAACCTGNGAAGTTTCATCTGAACATGAAGAGAAACTTCTTTACTTTGAAGCTGACAGAGCACTGGAACACATTGCCCTGAGAAGTGGAGTCTTCTTCTCTGAAGACTTATGGAACCTGCCTGGATGTGTTGCTGTAAAACCTGCTCTAGGCAGACCTGCATTAGTGGGGGTATTTAGACTACAATATCTCCAGAGGCTCCTTACAACCCCTGCCATGCCACGGTGTGCTTCAGAACATCTCTTACCAGTTCTTTTGGTACTATTTTTCCTGTATTTTACATTCCTAACATTCTAGTCTTCCATAGAACAATACTTTTTCTTTAATACAATAATTTGTACAGCTGAATTGCTAAACAAAAGTTAAGTCTTTTTTCTTTAGCTGATATCTACCTACTATTTCATTCACAGGAACAGCAATGGCAATAACAGGGTAATTTTTCAGAAAGTCTTAAGATCCATCCTTAAACATAAATAATTACATTTAGATGTTTAAAAGCTTAAAAAAACACTTACATAAAATCATAGTTACGAGGTCTAGGTAGGAATGATAAATTTGTGGAAAGTAATTTTAAGATGTCGGAAAGAGTTACAAGAGCACTTGAAATAAAGCAATAGACAAAACCCATATAAGCTTCTTCTAGTCCAGTAACGCTGTCTAAAGTTTCAGGAAAGTTTTGTCTCAGTTTTACACAGAAGTAACTGAAAGTATAAAGTCCTTCCCTATAAAGCGGGATGCATTACTATAAATGAGAAGTCTAGATAACCATTAAGAGAACAAGTAAGAAGGAAATGCTAGCAGAGGCCCACGAATTAATTTAAATGCACAATAAAAGCAACATAAGCAAAGAATTCAGAATTGCATTGTGAAGATAACTTTTTTGATTTTCTGTGTTATTAAAATTATGACCTAAACAAAAGTTGTAAAGTTTTCAAACAAGAATTGAAGAAGTGACTCAAATCTTTTAACTGATCTTTTTGAGATGCAAGACTCAGCACGTTAAGTGCTGAGATGGCTGCGCAGCCCTCCATGGCAACCCAGGATGCACGTGCCCTGAAGCCCGCTGGCAACAACCTAACAGCAACAGCACGAGGCTGAAAAAGCTATAGCAGCAGGAAGGCCACAACTCCATGGTGGGGCAAATTCTGTGTCTTTGCAATCAAGTCAATAAAGGAATAAAGCATAATTCCTGATTACCTATGTTCCTCCGTTAAAAAAAAAAAAAAAAATGGGATGAACTACACTAGCAAACACTACAGTTTGGTGGCCAAGACTAGGTATGACAGAATTTCGGTTTAAACATTCCACAAGATACCAACTCACATTCTTCCACAGTTCAGCGCTTCACTCCTCAGTGTACCTGCGGGCAGGTTCCTTTCACATTAATAACCCTATTTCATTCCCGCCAAAAAAATATCTAATTGGCATCCTTAGCAATCTTGTTAAGCACAACACGACTGGATCAAAAACACCTGATGCAATGCCTTCCTGCTACCGATTCGATTTAGATAAACAAGGGGGATCTCTCGTGACAGTACATAAAGGCTGGTTGAGTAGGTCTGCCTTGCTTTTGTCACCAGGCAGTGGAAGTGCCACCTGAGAGTCAAAATAGCAGAATTCAATTACTAGCACAGCTCTCAACAGCTGACCATGCGCTGTTTGTTCACCAGCACGTCAGGCCGCTCAGAAGCGATAAAGGCCTCTGCAACCTTGTGAAGCCGGTACTGAGGGAGCTGGCACTGCAGCTGAACCTGTACTCTGGGCGGCTCTAGGACTCGGCGGTCCCACCTGGCCCAGGCGGCCCCGTGCAGCACGGCGGCCACCAGCCGAAAAGCCTCCCCTTCCCAGCATTTAGCGCTCACCGCTGCGCCCACAACGCGATCCGCCCCACAGCAACCGCCGGCTTCACAACCTCCTAGAGTCCCTTCCCGCCCGGTGCCGCGCCTCACCTGAGCGTCGGCACGGCCGCGGGCTAAGGGGGGGGCCGGTGACCGGAGCAGTTCCCCGAGCAATCGCCGCAGCGGGCAGCACGGGGCGGTGCCCGCCCACGCGCAGCCGCTCTTCGAACCCGCCAATAGCCGTGCGCCTGCCTGCCCGCCGGAGCCGCCCTCCCCCAGAGACACGGCCGCCAACGGCTCTGCGCACGGCCCGCCCAGGCGTCGGAAGGCCGCATCGTTCGTACGAGCCAATGCGGGGCAGCCAGGGGCGGGACCAGGCGACCGGCGGGGACCTCCCAGAGGAGCGGGGTGGTGGAAGGCGCACACGGCGTAGCCGCCGCAGCAACCTGGATCGTAGTCCTGCCGCTCCTCCCTGCACCGGCCGAGGGCTCAGGTTACCAGCGCGTAAGCACACGCCATAGCAGGGCAGCGCCGCACTCGCGGCACAGCTGCTGTGGTGTCGGGGCACGTCCCACAGCCACACAGCTGGCCGGCGTAGGAGTCTCACTGTAACTCCAGCCGACCAGAAATCCGCTTCAGCAGAACAGTTTCATGGAAGAGGGTTTCAGTAAGAGCAGCACGCCCGCAACATAATCTCTCCCACACAGAAGGAAAAGGCACAGGCGCACTGCTAGCCAGCCTATCGCTTATAGGAAAGGGAGGTTGCAAGTTCGCTTCTCTCTGCTCGTACTTTATGATGGTGTATTTTACGAAGACGACAAGACCGAACATTACGTCATTGTATTAATTCATTGCATTTTATCTGATCACATGGAGTGAGAATAAAGTGAAAAAAAGGAAGAAACTGAAGAAACTGTGGGGGCGAGGTAAAGTGTGAGAAACTATTTCTTACTTAGCTAAGGTTGAACTGTTGCACCACGCATGGCTCTGCACCACCCCCCCCCCCCTCCTTTTTTTTTTTTTTGTCTATAATACTAGAGCAGGATTGACAAGCAAGGACAGTTACCTGGCACTATGCTCAATTCTCCTTTTCCCTGTGCTTTTGTCATTTCTGTCTATTTCCTCCAGTTGTTAATCCAGATCTAAACTCATGTAAATACGGAAAGAAAGCATCTGTATCAGAGGAATAGTTCCTAAAAACCTACAGTAGGTACTATAAGTCTATTTAAATATATAATAATTGTTATTCATACATTACAGGTTTTGAGCCATGCAGTATTATAAAAGCTTTAACCAAACTTGGAGAAGCAATGGCATTTACATTCTAATAAACTGGCTCTGAGACTACAAAAAGTGCAAACCATCAAACTGCATGAAACCCCAGATGAATAGTTCATTTTCAGATGAACTAGCGTCTATCACAGGTGCAACTGATGAGGAACAAGATGACTTACCATATGATGGAGATGTGGGAATAAGCTCTCAACACAGTAATTCAGATGATTTAAATGACTGCACTCGTACAAAAGTTATTCCTGGTATTTTAAACTTAGTGTGTTCTGAAGATAACAAAACCATAAAAGCAAATTATGAAATTTGTCCACAAGCTGAAAAATCCTCCAGTCACCACAGAGACAACATAGGAACAACAGGAAGTTCATCTGGAAAGCTCAGAAATGAAGCAACCTTTAAGAAGGAATTACTTGGTAGTTCTAGTAAACCAGGTAACAAAAACCATCTAACTCAATCAAAAATATCCAATGTCCTTTTGCGTCATTTTTCCAAGGAGGAGTTAACACACACGTGCCAGTTAATTGAATGTGAGACAATACCAGAGACATCCTTTACTGAAAGCACTGATGACACTGTGACCAAACCTGAGGCTTCACAGTATGTCAAATGCCCTTTAACACGTGAACATCGCGCAACTTGCTTTAAAGAAAGTAACTCAGAAAAGCACAAGGAAGTAAACACTGATGATAAAAATCAGAATTCACTATATGAAAACAGATGTGTTTCAAAGAAACCTATTTCATCTACTGCTCAGTGTGGATGCAGACAAGAAAATTCACAGCTAATTCGTAAGGATGAAGATACACACATCTTCCAACACATAGAAGTAGACAGTGCCCCATTTAAGACAACAGTGGCATTTCACAAGCTCAAATACAGCCAAGATCAAGCTCACTGTTCCCTTCTTGACTTCTCTAAAGTTGCTTCAGAAGGACAAAAACCAAGTGGTAGCATTAACTCAGTCCCCACAACTGAAAGAACAAAACCTTTCCCTATTTTGCCAAGCAAACCACTAACTGCGAACGACTTTCTAGAAAACAAGAACTATTTAAACTCTGCTGAGGCAGAGAATGAAGAAATGAGCATTCCAGAACTGCTGCAACAGCTAGAGGTAATTAAGATGCTTTAAGAAATTATTAGTACTTAACAGAATGACATTTACTATAGAATGGTACTCTTTGTCCAGTAAAATCTAACATTACTGGTATCACCAAATACATCATTGCAGCCAATTCTTTCACAAGTAAAATTCTGTGGCATTGAATTTACATGGGACCTTCATTACCAAATATTAGCAATGCCCTGGAGTATTATTTGGGATTATAAAGCATCCTAGCAAATAATTAGAAAATTCATTATAAATTGTTATTTCTAGTATATGTAAATGTTCATATCTATATTAAATTGAAAGTTGTTATTAAGAATATATTTTTCATACTTTTCATCTTTGCCCTTTTTATCTTAACACTTCATAGTATTTATAGTGGTATTTACTAGCAAGTTAATTCTTCTCAAAGAATTTGACAACAGTATTTCTGGTCAATTTCTTTTAAAGTTTGTTTCTAATGAGATAATCACTTTCAAATTTCACACTCTGTCATGGAGTTTACGCAGGTCTATACAGATGCTTAAATCCATTCCTAGATTTGTATCAGTAAACTAAGTTTTAATATGGTCCCCATTATTTCCTGGCTACAAACAATCATGCTGACACCCAGAATCGCACTGACCATCTCAGATGTAATCCAAAGGTAAATCTATCAAAATAATTTATTTTCAATTCATTCTCCTTTATCTCTAAGACTATGCATATTCCTCAGAATTCTTTGGTCACCCTCATATTGTACTTCCCATTTATAGAGATCCTCTTTAGATTTTCACAATATGAAGTATTTAAGTACAGTAGGATATGTATCAAAATATAACCACAGGAAATTATAAGGTACTATTATTATAAACTTTTAGTTACAATTAAAAACTTGTCCTATGTATTTTGAGGTTTTTGGTGTTGGGGAATTTTTTGTGCTTCCTACTTTTTTCATGTTTTTGTATGGTTGTTTTTCGGGTTCAGTTTTTTGTTATTTTTCATGTCCACAAGTATGCTATACATTGTTTCTATAGCCAGACTTCTCATTTTGACAGAAACTTCCTCAGCCAGATTTTCCAGATGCCAGCACTGCCATTTACTCTGGAGGCACCAAGACATCCTCTGAAGTCTTTACATTACATGCTCCTACCCCTATACAATCTACACATGGTTTGTCTAAAGCAAGTAAATAAAGTTACTGTAACTATGCAAATCACTCTTTTATGTATGTTGATTGCACTTTTGGGCACAAATTCCAATTGCTTCATTTTATCTTTCATTATGTAGGATTACAGTGTACAACAGCAAAAGCATTGCCAGCAGTCATTACAGTAGAAGCACAATGTCTAGACCCTTCCAATTTACTGCCAGAACTAACACTAGGAGAAAAGATGTCTCAAATACTAAAGGATCAGACAGATCAACTGACAAAAAATGTAAAGAACTCTATTTCAATATATATTTTGTACCAATGCTCAAATTCTGTATTCATTTGGCATACTAATCTTTTTAATCCTAAATAAAAGTCTGACATTTTGTCTTGAAGGTGGAGAACTTCTCTCAGTATATGACCCAAGACACATTCCTTTCACAAGGCAACTATCTGGTAAATTATGTATTTTCAATTACCTGAAATGCACTTTAAATGTCTTTAGACACTGTTCTGACAAGGTACTCCATATATTTAAAAATGCTCTTTTTCTCAACCTCAGGCTGAAATTATGAGTTTAAAGGGGCGAACTTGAAGTTATTCAGTAGGTGGCTGAACTCCTAGATCTGTTTTAAAGACTAGAACTCAAAACTGTTAGTGAAAGGCCTTAAGTTGACATGTAAGTTAGAAGTTTTGACTTGCAAGATTATTGGTTCAGAAATCGTGGTTTAGTATTTTGCTTGTACACAAGACAGCAACACAGAGTACTAGGTGGACATACAAAATGCAGTCCCGTTTCAATTCAGAGCAGTAGCAACATTATTACCAACATCGCTGCAATTAACACCTGGCTTACACCACCCAAGCAGCTACAGATTGCTAAATCATAATGACGTTTGCTGTTACTGCTATTATTTCTCATTGGTGAAGGTATTAAATCAACTGAAAAGATACCTTGATGTCTTGGAAAGGAATTACTTAACAGCTAAAGAAGAACACCATCATTTGCAGCTGCAGAACTACAAGGACAAATCTATCAATGTTGGAGAGTTTGATCCTGAAAGGTTAGAAGTGTTAAATAGTACATCAGTATATTTTCCATATTTTGAGTGTCTTATAACCATTATTTCATTTATGCATCAGAATTCATCTGAAGTGAAAACATTATCTTAACATAATATGTGGTAAGCTAGAAATAGTTCGGCCAAAATTCTTCTTAGTGTTATATATTATAATTAAGATATCAAATTGATGAATTCAAGTACTTAAAAGGGACTTGGTGAACTCTAAATTATTTTCTTCCATGTGGGGAGTGTACTGCAATGCCTGATATGCTTATCATAGTAAGAAATAAAATAGCAGTTTATACA
>VWYK01092848.1:2661-14641 GCA_013399775.1 Semnornis frantzii
AAAAAAAAATGTTAAGAGTATCCTTAAAATGTACTACACTTATATGCAGTATATACTTATGGAAAGAGCATTTTAGAGTCTTTGACTATTAACAAAGCATGTTTTGATTCTTGCCATTCTAGGTTTTAACAATTTTCTGTAGCAGTTAGGCAGACCTTTGCAATAGCAGGGCATTAAACAGCATCCTGCCAGGTGCAGTGGTGTTTCAGCCAGGGTTCAAGACTGTAAAGAAAATGACACACCAGAAAGAGCGTCTGAAAATAAAATTACTGACAGAAGTAAGGACAATCAGGAGAATGAAGGCTCGTGACGAAGCTCTCATTGTTCTCAGTTACTAGGATGATGTTCCTGTGCAACCTGATCTAGGCGTACCTGTGCTAGCAGGGGAGTTGGACTAGAGGATCTCCAGAGGTCTTTTCAAGCCCTGATATTTTATTATTCTATCATTCCATGTTCATCTCCTCTTCCTTCAAGATTTCCCATCTCTGGTCAGGTAATTGGTTCCCTGAGCCTTGACCCCCACTGTTGACCCAGGTTTCAGACAAAGGTGTGTTGTGGAATGGGAGCAAAAAGATATGCATACATGTCCAAAATTCACAAATTAGGCGAATTTGTCTCTGAACCTTCTAAAATGTTTAGGTGAGAGTCACCTAAGTGAATTCTCAGCGGAGAATGAGGATACCTGGTTCCCATCAACACTGTCAGTTCACCTTTACCTTTATTTTACACACCACTAGCATAGTTTGCTACCACATATCATCAGGGCTGTAACAATGGTAATTCTGATTAAGCATTGGAGTCAGCTAGCACCAATTTTGATTGCCTTCACAGCTTCTGTTTTCCCAACAGGTGAAGAAACAGCCTCATTAACTCCCTCTTAACATACTATTAGAAAGTCAAATGCTTTTCCAGAGCTCTTCTCAAACCTAACATAGTCCAGGACTATTCTGATTTATACCAAGTAGAGTGCAAAGCAAAAGACAAAGCCTGCTATAGAACCATATGAAAGGAACCACTGACAGACTGGGGGGGGGAGGTGAGGGGTGCGTTGAGGAGTGCGTGGGACAGAAGAAAAACTGCAAATGCATAAGGAAGCTTCAAAGAAACATGGTTCAGCCTAGATTTTGGACTCATCCACAGGGATTTGAATCTCTAAAAATGTATCTTCAAAATCATAATCTAAACTTCTTGAAAACCTCCAAGGATTTTGAGATTTAAGGTTTATATTCAGGCATATGAATTTCAAAACTGGTAGAAGTTTCCTTGTTGCTCTGAGTAGCCTGAAACATTAACAACCATCAATATTTTCATTATCACTACGACAGATTCTCCCAAAGCAGGGAGTAGTTTCTCACTCCTTGATCTTAGAAGCCGCAGAGCTTCTTGAATGTTGGTTGCTAAACACTTAATTATTATCTTGTGGGCTTCTTCCCACTCTACACTCACTGTGTATCTGCACAGAAGGCAGGATATGTATTTTACAGCTTGGTGTTTTAGCACGTGGCTCAGCATGCAGAATGCACGCTCTCTAGTTTGACTGTCAGAATTCCCAGCACCAGGACATAACTAAATAGCTCTCAGGATAGGGCTATTAGGCTCACTTAACAGCCAAGAGTAGCAATAGAATTCATAAGTGAAAACATTCACCAGGTGGAAAATATTTATTACTGGATTTGGGTAGGAACACATTGCTTTTAAAAGACTTTTAGTAGCTACTGAAAAAAAATGACAACAACAAAGAAAACAAAACAAAAACAAAACAAAAAAACCCCAACCCAAAACCAAATAAAAAACCCAAACAACAACCAAACATCTAAATTACTTCTGTCTAGCTTCATCTTTACTGCAGGGAAGATGCATTCTGCAGTGCATCTGAAAGTCCTGAGACTCAAGTGGGGAAACCATCGAAACCCTGTCATTCCCATCTGCCTGGGAAATGAGAACATGTTGGGAAATCATGTCAGCTGAGGCCCTATCATGATAGTTTTAATATCTACAAAGCACTCTGCAAAAACCTATTAAGAGTTCTGGTTCCCACTTTTTAGATATAGGGGCCCATATCTTATTACTTTTATACTGAGCTTTTCATCTGCACACCAGAGACCTGAAAACAACTATTCCAAACTACCAACTGCACATTTTGACTCCTAAATGCACAACTAAATACTTGAATACACTAAGTATGTTGGAAAGCATAGATGGAAAACAAAGGTGATAACCAGGCACTGGGGTACACATCCCAATGAAAAACCATCTCAATGTCTTTATTCATAAACAGGAATTTACTGGCACTTGCACTAAGTTTGAGAATTTTTCATGTCCCACTGAGTAAATCTGCAAGACACAGAACTAACATATTAAAGGCAGAATGGTCCTACAGAGCATTTTCTCTTTGCGGTTTATTTGTTTAAAACCTTCTGAGGAGTGTGCAGAAACATATCATTTTCTAGACCACAAGGCTTTGGAACTGAATCTCCATTTATTGCCAGTGTGAACACTCAGATAAACACCAACAGACAGCAGAAGAACAGCTGTAGAGATCTTTTCAAGGCATCTAGCAGATCTATATTGAGGGAGATCTTCTGCAAAAAAGTGTTCCCAGGACAACCCATGTTTGCAGGGTGACCAAGAAGCTAGAAAGTCCATGCTGGAAGTGCCTGCATGGGTGAGACCCACAGCTGCAGCAGCAGCAGGGACATGGGGGCTTGAGGAACTTGTCTTCAGAAAGAGCTCTACCCGAACAGAGGCAAAGCAGAGAGCTGGCTCCTAAGAGCAAGGGATAAACAATGGCTTGGAGAAAGTCTGAAATAACTACTTAGAATGTCAGGGCAAGAAATTAAAACAGAGGAGACTGTGAAGTGATGAAAATTGCTGTGCCAGACGCCATGTCATCAGCACCTTCTACTGCATCCCTTCCAAGGAGGACCCGCCAGTGCAGGCGGAGGTGGCAACAGGGAGAGAGACCGAGGGAGAGGAATCATCACTGCCTGGCCTTTCTTTCTAGTCAAGGCAGTGGTGCTGTCAAGGCTGTAACCAGCCCTCTGACACAAGAGCTCAGCACAGCTCTGCATTCCCAAAGGAGCTGTTGCTGCCAGTGCAGAGACAAGCCTGCGACATGTTTAGTGAGACCGGGAACATTTTTCATACTGACACTGTCCCTGCTTTTGAGCCTTTTGCCTTTTTGCTGCTGATGCCTGCTCTTGCTGAGACTAGAGATCCCATGTTCAGATAATGGTGGTTTTATTTTAGGATTTATTAAAGGTTTTTAAATACTAAATAGTCAATAAATGCCAAATCAAGACAAAAAATCCTTTAGAATGTCAAAAAGAGGTTTCAAGTCAGCAAAAAACAATGACACATGAGCTCCCACTCAAAGGACTGCACTGGCCTGATAGCACCAGAACAGATATCCCATTCTAGAAGCTTCAGCTTCTCTTAGTACTGCAGGATTTCTTTATGATTTTTGCTTTGACTGCACTCTCAAATGTATTCCTCTTCCAGAAAAACAATTAATATGAATGATAACAGAATCATACATATAAAAAAACATTTCACATACACACCCCACCCCACTCAGCCACACACACAGACATCCTTGGGGAATTTAGAAATAGCATATAAGCCAAATTCTTTGGATGCACAGAATAAGGCAAGGCACCAAAACGTTTTGCCCTATCACTACCAGTTACAGACGTGACTGCAGCACAGTAGGAGAGTTCAGGCTCTGCAGCTTGCCTGCAGGCTGTACTCAACCTCTGCTGCCACGAAATGGAAGTGGTCAGCACCAGGCACACTGAAAACGCATAGCTCATGTCAGAAGATTCCCAAGTACATCCTTCAGTGCTGAAAGAAAAATCAGCACTTTCCATATTTCTCTGCCAGTCATGTTTAAGGTACCATGGAGCCTGCTCTTCCCTGTAGCAGTCTTGCTGATACGGCAAAGCTACAAGCCCCTTTCACTTGGAACTTCTATTATTCTCGCCACACTTGACACTTGGCTGCATTTAGGTTTTCTTGAGAATGTCTGGGCGGCTAAAAAGGAAAGACACTGCATAGAAAAGTGTCACGCCAGAGAAAGCCCTTCCATGAAAGCAGTTTCCCTGGCAGAGGAGTATGTTTAGCATACTCAGCAAAGTGCTGGAGACCCATGGTGAGACTCCATTTACAGCTGCAGCCAGAACCCAGTGACAGGGCGAGGAGAAGGAAAAACGTATGCAAGGTCTGATTGAAACCCCAGAGGACTGACTTCAGAGGACTTTGGCTCAGGCCCTTGCTTTGCAGATCCTCACAGGCTTGATTTCCACATCAGCCAGGTCTGTACGAATTTAATACTGTTAAGTAGCACAGAACTTCCTAGAGGTTTTCTTTTAGGCATCTGTAAAGCATCATATATTTAAACTGCATTTCCTAAATCCTAAAAAAAAAATAAATTCATAAGACTTCTTGATTTACGTTCAAGGTGGGTTTTGTAAGATGAAGGTCACCTTGAAAGCTGCAGTGTAAAAAGCTAACGCATTTTATCTCTGGCGTCACAGTCCTGCCGCTGCCTACAGTAGCAAAAGATCCTCATGACATGAAAAACTCATTTTTAACTCTTGTGCAAAATTGACCTGTCACAGGTTTTGAATATGCAGCCATGATCAAAGAGCACCTGCCTGGCCACATCAAAGAGCTGGCTAGGTAGAAAAGTTCAAGATCTCTTGGCAATTTGTATAATTCTGAAATAACTTTGGAGAAACAATACGGGTTTGGAGATATGGTGGTGGCCCTGGTATTCATGAGACCTGGATTCTATTTCTGACTCTACCACTGACCAACCAAATGACTCAGGACAAATTACTTCAACATAACTGCCAAGTTTCACAGAAAAAGTGTGAGGCTTGCCCTCTCCCATTCCACCATCTCTCCTCCACCCACCCCCACAAGCTGTCCTTTCACATTACCTTCATCTCACACATTCACAACACAGTAATGGCCTCTCTCCTCCCTCTTGATCCCTTCTGCAAGCTCTCCTGACATATCAGACTGGGGTACAGTTCCAGAGCAGAAGGGAAGGTTTGGTGCTACAAGACACATTTGCCAAAAGCACCTACCTCAGCTTTGCCTCCATGTCTCAAGGCTCCATGTGGCCAGGAAGGCTTTCTTCATGGGAGACAATTAACTGACTACCATCAGCTGTGCACACTCAGTATACACCTGTGTATATCTTACAGAGACATGGGAAGTCAAGAAGTCTACTTTCATTTGTAGGTCTCTATTTTCCTTTCTACCACTTCCACTGACATGAAAAATCACCTGGCACAAGGATGACATTTCCCACTGTCTGCACTTCACAGAGGCTCCAGTTCTCCCAAGAACCCCAAGTCCTTCTGTGCCTTCATGATCACAGTTTCATTTTCCCAGTCAGTAGACCCTCCCTTCAGAAAACCATCACTGTAACCACTGAAGTGCATTCCTAGTGATCCCATTTCCCAGGGATGGCACTGACTATTTGCTGGACAACTTACGTATCACCGAAATGTAAATAACACCTGTAAGAAGGGAGCACAGTAATCTCTGATTGAAGACCAAACAAACCTGCATGTGAACCAACTACTATTGTTATTACAATTATTTCATTAGTTACAGCAACAGAGGAACATATGTACTATGAAAAGGAGTTACTAAGGGATTCTCTGCCCAGTCTAGTATCAGTCTCTTATCTGTAAATATGGACTGCCTGCAGCACGTCGACTTTTCTTTCTCTTTCACAATGGAGAGGTAAGACTCTAATGTATCAGTTGCTTGATTTTTCCACCAAAACCTGTTACAAGGAAACAGAACTACCTGTACAATTTAAATTAGGTTTCTCTGCATAAATTCCATAATGTTGCTCTGCATCTGGTATTGCCTGAAATCAGCAGCATTCTTGATGAGAGAGGAGACAGAGATTCTCTCTTGTTTTAAGGGGAGAAATAGCCCACAGTAAACAGTTGGATGACCAACCCTTTCTGAAAGCAGTTTCAGCCACTGGTAGCATGATGTAGTAACAAGAGTGATATGTTTTCTTCTTAAAAATATATTTCAGTTTAAGTCACTTTATGCAAAATCTCTCCCCAGACCCCCAAATAGCAACAAATGGGAGGAAAAGGTGTTGCACCAGTTATCAGCATTGTAAATGGCAAAGAGAGGGTTAAAAGAACACACCTTGGGGGAAGGAAAAATCTCCAAGGGAACACCAACCATCAGTGAAGAAACTCGCTGACACTCCCCCAGCATATTTCTGTTTTACATGTAATAACTGAAATGCCAGCAAAGGGAAGGATCTAACTGAATGGGCACCGTGTTCACACAGAGAGCAAGGAGAGTCAGCCTGAGAAGTCTGAAAAAGACATGATGAAGAAATAGAAAAGGAAAATAGAAGGAAAGAGACATTTGACAGAAGAAAAACTGAGTCCAAAAGAACATATTCAACAGAGGAAGCCTGTTTCAGAGACAGGAGTTTGAGCCCAGGACAGTACTCCAGCTGGACAGCACCCTGACGCAGGGAACACAGTTCGTCTGAGTGTCCTGCATGAAGAAGTAGGAAGCTGAGAAAGGCTGAGTAAAAAGGTTCTCTTGGTCTGTCCAGAATCGGAAACAAAGCCAGTGAGAATTTTATTCCCTTTTAATGAAGGACATAACTTCAAACAAAAGCCCTAAGGCAAATACCTTGACAGAAAAAAAAGGCAAAGATCTATAATTGAGAGGTTGGATCAAGCACTTGCACAGGCTTCTCTTAAATCTCTGTGGCGTGATTTTTATCTCTGAGAGGAGAGTGGCTTTATACCACATTTTTTAACAACTTTCCGGTATTTAAAAGCTGTAAAATGTGTAGAGTTTGCCCCTAATCTTTAAAACCATGTCTACAAGAGTATTAACAAAGACCATTTATCCCAGTGATCTTTATTCATAGGGTAGCCAATAGCAAGAAAACACTCACCCAAGCTCAAGTTAGCTTCTCCAAGCTTGCAGGCACTTTCCTTTGGGAGGACTGCTCAGTCCACACTCATGCCAGCCCAAGGAGTCAGCAGTTCCTCAAGCCTGGATCTTGAGGAGCACCTCAAGCTTATCTGAACAGAAGTTTGTGCTGTGCCTCTGCCTGTGAAGTGTGTGTCAGCAAGGATCCAGGAACCCTTCTCAGCAGGCTCTCATCACTTACAGAGTGATTCAACAGGAAAATCCCATTCCTTGTTTCACAGCAGTTCAAGAACTTGCAAATGACAACCAACAAGGTGGTGCTCTCTCTAG
The DNA here is from genome assembly GCA_013399775.1 of Semnornis frantzii. Lineage (NCBI taxonomy): Eukaryota > Metazoa > Chordata > Aves > Piciformes > Ramphastidae > Semnornis > Semnornis frantzii. Next base: position 9,931 of record VWYK01092848.1, read on the forward strand.
CATTCATTTAGGCATACATCCTGCTTAACCACTTCATAGTCTGTGATCTTCTATTTCTATAATGCTCCCAATCCACACTAACTGCAGAATTTCCTCAGTGGACTTGGAGATTTATCTGGTGAAGCTTCTGGAATCTTAAATCCTGGCCTTGAGAAAGCAAAGTAGCACTGTCTTAACTCTGTCAGTATTTTGGGTCAATAACGTAACAGACATTGTGGTCTTCCTCTGGAGAGCACAGCCACAGAGCAGAGAACAAAGGCTCATGTAGATGGGTTATTCTGGAGGGCCAGGATACAGTTATCTATTTACAGATAAAAATCTGTAATTGGGTTACTTGTGCACTCCTATGAGAAGAGGGAAGTGCAGGCTCCAAGGTCTCCCAGGAAGTGAGGATTATGTGTCTTTGCTGGGCAAGGTAGCATTTCCGGTTGAGCAGGGAACTCAAGGCTTCAGATTCCTTGCTGAAAGGTGAGTAAAACACAAGCACTGAAGAGATGGGCTGATAGAAAGGAGAATGGAGGATTACCTGGCTCCAGCAAAGCCACAGGGAATGCATCAGCTTGAAATGTGAAATGAATAGTTCACCAAAAAAAATGTGCTGTGGATATAGGGTCTTGTTGTCAGCCCCTTCACTGCTAGCTATTGATTTTACAGTATTTGTAAGATTTATTCCCTTTTATTTTCACCAGGGGAAATTAGGCTGTCAGGATCTATTAACCCGAAACAAGCCATTATCCCTCTCATGATTATCGCCTTCCAGTGCTGGCTGCAAAGTGCCCCCAGGCTCTGTCTGGCAGGGAAGGAGGCTGCCAGCTTTTACGTGCCTCTGAGCTGTCCTGCCTGTCCCTCTCAGGTTGCAAGTGGATCCATCTGACAAACCTGCAGAGGACAAAGCCAGCAAGGTGTATCTGAAGCAACACACGTATCCCTTCCCCACTATTGCCCGAGGCCAGCAATGGCACACCAAACAGCTCATTCCACCCCATCGAAAAGCACCTCCTTCTCACGTCCTTATATCAAAGCATGACAGTCCTGGGACAGTGTATGTCCACCGCCAAGTGACAGCGCTCAGACACAGAGGTACAGGTGCATGTATAACTCAAGATGATGTATGCATTTGAACTTAACTGCAACATGTGTTTTTCCATTTACCTTCTTACAGTATTTGTAACAGTTTGCTTTATAAGAAAATGGGAATATCAAGAGATAATCTTAAATCTGCAGGGATATAAAGCTCTCAAAAATACAGACACTAATTTGAGGAAGACCAGAATGATTCTATTTCTCACCAAATTTTTCTTAAAAATATTTGCAGGATTGTTAGTGGCAGTTCTGAGGAAATCAGGAACCTCAGTCTACTCCTGATCTCAGTCAAGGCATTTCTGTAGAACAGAGCCATCCCCAGGAACTGTGCTACCATGCCTACTAAAATCTCTGCTCTATGCACTCAGCAGGGGATTTTCGAAAACCCTTAAAATGGTCAAATAAAAATCAGTTGCCATTGGATCGGGGCTGTACACTGCTCCTCAGTAGGAACTGTTTCCATAATGAACAGCAGCTCTCAAATTCCAGCCACCTTGGCACCAGCCATACACACTAAATAGCAGTTGTGAAGCACAGAAAATTATGAAGCACAGACCTGGAAATAGGATTCATGGCCTCTCAGCTTCTATAGCTGAGTGCATTTCCCCAAGCAATAGAGGCATTTTCACTGGTGGAACAGCAGGCACTATGGGAGACAATTTTCTTACCTTAAATTTTTCAAGCCATGTGAAAAGCATTCTGAGCTTTTAAAGCCCTTTTAAGGCCTACCTAGTTGACTGCAAGAGTGAAGTTATTCACTCATCTACAGTGAGACTCTTTCCTGAGACACACACACATAAGCCCAGGAAAAACACTCTTCTGTGTGGGCTCAGTATGTGATTTTCAGTGCCAATAGAGTGGTAAAATCAAACCCAGTTTCCTCTGGAAAAAGGCCACACTGTCATGGTAGGCCTAAGCAGGTCAAAATAGGCTTATACATGCTTGCCCAGATATGTTTTTCTGCTCTCCCTCCTGTTCTGGGGAGAAGCAACTGCAAGAAAGAGGACAAAGAACCTTGAGACACTGAGTCTAAGGACCCTGTCCATTTGCATCCTGTGGTAAACAAGGTACACATGTTCAGCTTGTGCACGCCTTGTGCAAGGCCTGTGTTCTGCCCTAAAAAGGGTAAAGCAAGCCTATGGCTTCACTTAATATGGTCAAGCTCGGCAACGCGCCATCCCGATTGGCTAATCTATGTCCAAAGGTCCATTAATCTCCGTCTCTATTGATAAAAGGAGACGTGCAGGTGACACAAATGTGCTCTGCCACTGTATCCATGCTCTGCCATTGTATCTATGCTCCTGCTGCCTTATCGTATCCTGAAATGCCTGGAAACTGCCTTCTAAGAGTTTACCAGGAACAGACTCTAAATGCCTCCACACAATCAGCCTGCATGGCCAGCGTGGTATCATGCCAAGACTGTACATGGCAAGACATCCTGCCTACACCTGAAAGCCTCCTGCCAAGATGGGAAGTCCTGGAGATACACAGATCATCCAGGGAGATCAGGACCAGGTCAGAGATTGTCTGCCTCCTTTCCCCAGCAGCCTGAAGCCTGGGAAGAATCAGAAGTCTCAGCAGATGACAAGATAGTAAAAGAATTTCCTGAAAGCGTTTGGGTACTGTCTGAAGCTGTAGCCAGCCCTGCCAGTTGGGAGATATTTTGTGAGTAAATACTTAAAGCCTCTTGTAATTCACCATTGCCTTCTGCCATAAGTGAAAGGAGCTCCTTGAGTCCATCTAGTGGGCAAGCGGGGTAGTGACTGCAAGCGGTACACTAACTACATCAACTTTCTCTTCCAGTTCAATCAAGTTCAATTAATGTTACATATTATTACTAGTTATATCTAGATCTTGTTATTACCTGTATAAAGTCTCCATGATTGATGCAAAGAACCAATTATTATTAAAATTAGTGATTGGGGTGGTGAGAGTTCCGAATATTGAATAGTAATAAACAATATTAATCTTTGAAAATCATAACTCTCACTAATTAATTACCCCTCCACTACAAACACATCACTCTTCAGCGACTCCACCTTAAATCACTGCTTTCCAACATCTGCCTTTACTACTGAAAAATGGTGTAAGAAAACTACTACTACCTAAAAGATATGTCCCACATCTTCCACTTTCTAGTTATTTCCAAGAAAAAAAATTCATTTTTCTTGGAAATAACTGGATTTGCTCTTATTTGAAAAGATATGATAGCCAAGAAAGCCAAAACACCAACAAAACAAAAAAAAAAAAAATTTATTTCAGACCAGAAATAAAATATGACAAATCTTCACCAAATGCTGAACACTTCCTATGTTCAATCTGAAAAGGAAAAAAAGGTCTTTAAAATTTAAAGTACCTTGATAGTCTTAAGTGCCATTTTAATTGCACTAGCCTTTGCTAAAAAGCATTCATTCTCTATCATTTCTATCACTTAAAACTCCTGGTAATTATGGGAAGGGGAAATGGGGGAATTACATTAAAGCATATGCATGTCGGCCACCACTTTGCTAAGCAAAGAACAGCCAGCTTCATCCTAACAGCTGGCTACCAGACTTGGTGTTGCAGGCAAGAGCAGATCCAACTGGGGACTCAACCACTGCAGCCAGGCCATAACTCCCTGGGAAAGGCTAAGCTGCACCATCCGGACTCCGCTCACATCTTGATGTAGGGCCATCTGCATCTTCCTGATGGTCAACCTTCCTCTGCAGAGACACACTTGGAGAAGTGAAAAGAGTCCTGTGGATGTGTTTTGGGTTTTACCACCTGACAGTAAAAGGGGATCAGCCCTGTAAGTTCTGTCCAGGGGCAGGTATATTGCCAAGCAAGCCACTAAGACACTGCTTCCACACATGTGATAGCAAGCAGTGGGGGGACTGGGTTAACAATGAAACTTCTAGAGCAAGCACTCATCATGCATTTGAGGCTCTGCTAGCTGTGAACATTATAGCCATGCTGATGATCATGATTTGACTGCTCCAGCAAAGAAAATGGTGTCCTGAAGTCACTTATAATGAGGCACTCCCAGTGCAGCCCCGATGGCATGCAGAGCATGTAAAAGCCCAGCTGAGAATTTCACAAGTAGTTAGCACCCCAAAGCTTCTTTGTCTTGGGGACATTTGAGCTAGGTCTAATGTGCTGTGTAGCTTGAACCACTGAAGTGCTCTGGGGATACTGAAAAGGAGCAGTCTCTGGCACACCATTCCTCATTTAATTCCCTCTGGAGCGGGATGGTGCCAGAGCTGGCCACAGTAATTAAGCACACCATCTGGGCCTCTGTGCCTCATGAACACATAGACGAAGTCCACATCTTGTTAACCCTTGTGCATCCATAGCCATTCACTGAGATAAGTAATGCACTAGGATGAACAAAAAATTGAAGCATAAGGAACATGGCTGCATATGCTTATGCAGGCCAACCCAGCACGGCTGGGATAAGTTACACATTTTATAGTCCAGCCATGGGAAGAAGCAGAAGATACAAAGGTGGTCTGGGTGTAATGTGAAAGTGATTGGCCACCATGTAAAAGCAATGACTATAATCTTTTAGACTTAGCAGAGGCAGTCAAGCCTTTTCACAGAGTGAAATTAAACAAAAAAAAAAAAAAAAAAAAAAAAAAAAAACCAAAAA
>VWYK01092887.1:3786-14304 GCA_013399775.1 Semnornis frantzii
CCCCCCAGTCACACTGCACCAGCTGCAGTTCCCAGCTATGCTGACCTACTTCTGGCCTGCCTGCAAGGCACCTCCATCCCCCTGCTCCTCGGGCACTTGCACACAGAAGGAGGGAAGGGAAAGAGTCCCTTTGCACTTTATGAAGCCCTGCGTCTATAAATGGTATCAGACTCTAACAGGGGAGACCTGAATTTGACCTGCAGGCACTGGCCCCTTAATCACCTTCATGGGTTTGAAGCATGTGTGGGCAGGTGCTGTGTGTTTAACTAGTGCTGGCTAGTGGTGAGAGGGGACATCAGTTAGATGAGGAATCCATTCATCATGAATGAGAGGTCTTTAAAAAAAAACCCCATATTCCCTGCACCATAATTTCATCAGGTCTGGCCAGAAATTGCTGGATGCAGAGGGGAAATACCAAGGCAACTATGAAAAAAAAAAAAACAAACCAAAACAAAACAAAGCTCGGGGAGATTTAGCATGCTCTTAAGTTCACAGGGCAGGTGTTTATCAGCCATAATGCAGCAAAGTGCCTGCAAGGTATGGCCACCCTGTGGTTACATCAGATCCTTCCCAACAGGCATTGAAATCCTAAGTCATCGCTGCAACAGCATTCATAAAAAGATAACAGACAAAGAGACAGAAGAAGGCATAAGAGGAGTCAAAAAAGAGGGAAAGGAAGAGGAAACAAAAGCAGGCAGACAGGAAAAAGAGAGGGTACTTTCTCCAGATGGTAAAGGAAAAATGGTGAAGAGTGAAAAAAACATGAGAAGGGACCAGGCAGGCAAAATGGAAGCAGAAGGATGTGTTTTCCTTCCAAACTACTGTTTCCGTCATAAGCAGGTTTTTCCTTTTGTCCAGCTCCTCCATAGTGCTGTTTCCCTGCAGCTTAACTGCCACTTAGTTGGAGGAAACTCACTCACGTTTTCAGGAACGGGAGTGTCTGGTTCTATACCAGTCTTTGAAGCCTACTGGCTGCCATTCATCCATCCCTTTGTTTCTGTCAGTAACTCTGCCTGCCTTAGCCGCTTTGTATCTCTCGGTTCTCAAGCTGTGCCCAGAATAAGAGCAGCAGAAGCCTCTGACCTTCTCCAAAGTTTCCTATTCAGGAAGATGCACGCTCTTCCCTCTCATGTCTCCAAACAGTTGCTGGCTGGCAGGAAAAGCTCTGCAACGCCCATTCCTTCTGGGAGCCTGGTGCCCTGAGCCTCTGCAGTCCTCATTTCACACGACTGGAACATGGCAGTTCCTGTTCCTTCTGTTCCACTACCTGCACACAAGTCCCTTCTTTTATCCCAGAATTCACATTCAAAGAACGATTTTTCACCCTAGCAACCTGCTTACTTGCTCCTTTTCCAGCGCCCGGCAGAGGAATCTGCCGAGTGATGCCCTCTCCTTGCTAGTGCACTGTCTACTCCTCCACCGCGACACCGCTCTTCCTTCCAGACTGGGCTGCAGGCCCTCCTGGAACCCACTGACACAGCAGAACTCCCTTCAGCTTCCTCTTGCTCTGCCACGCACTGGGGCACTGTCCGGAGTCGGCACTGCGGTAGATGGGATGGCGGAGAGGGCCCACGCTTAGATGCTGACACTTCAGTGCTTGCCGCCGGTTCCAGCTGGCCGCTGCCGGTTCCAGCCGGTTAGCCGCTGCAGGGCTGGAGCAGAGTTGAGAGCAGGACTAGAGCGCCACTGCCCCGCCGCGTCTCGTTCTCCACACTCCCGCACGCAGGCAAGAACGCGCATGCGCAACCCCGCCAGCCCTGCCCGCCCTGACAGTGGCGTGCCTAGGGAAGCCCCTTGTGTGGGGGCGATGGAGCGGCGGTGATTCAAAAGCAATGACGGGGACGACGTGCGGAAGCACTGGGCGCCGGGCAGCTTAACGCGTCCGAGGGACTACTGTGGCAGCTCGGGCACCGTGGCCTGAAGAGAAGGGGACAGCAGGGTAGCTGGTCTGGGACAGCCTTCGGGAGACAGGCCTGGAGCAGCTGGCAGATGGAATCAGAGACGTGCATGGAGCTGGGCAGGAGGAATCTAGGGTTGAGTCAGTGAAACCTGGAACTTCCTGCCGGCCTCTTTAGAGCTGGTAGGCTGCTGTGTTGGCAGTAATGTCTGTGCTCTGCTCTCTCTGGGTAGTTTATTCACAGCAGGAATCAGCATAACGGTCAAAACCAAAGAGAAGCCCAGGTTGCGTGAAACTGAAGAGGATTTGCACCATTTGGCATGGTCCTCGTTTTACGTGAGACATGAATGATATGGCCATTTTCTGATTGAGACTGTCTAGGAATTGTTTCCCTTCATGAGACCATCTGTGTTCATACATGAACCCAAGCATTCCTGTCTGAACACCGGGTTTTATTTACCTTGTCTATTTTATTTATTACTCGGCCATCCAAGTAGAAACCAGAAGCATCAATATGAGACTTAACTGAGTAGCTTGTGCACACACAAGCAAATCTGTACAAATAATTACACTGGACTTGCCCCTGGCTTTCTATCACAAGCTTTTCTATACCCAAACAGAGACAGTATATGATTCTTTTTTTTTTTTCTTTAGGTGATCCTGCTCTAGCGAGGGGGGAGGTAGACAAGGAGGGGGGCTGTGGTGGTGGACTACATCTTCAGAATTCCCTTCTAACTCTTACCAGTCTGGTTCTGCGATTCTGATGGGAATAACAGAGTACCATAGTAGTTTTCTGGTAGTAAAATTCCCTATGTAAACACAGCTCTGCACATTACAAACTGAAATTAGAACTTTTGCAAGTGTGAACTTGATGCAGGTGGGAACTCGATTCCTGAAGACTTAGAATATAGTAAATCTGCCGATGAACTATTTTGTTACTGTCAAAATAACAAAATTACTGTCCAGCATTTTGGTGGTGTTTAATTTATTTATCTCTTGGGACTTGCCTATGATTGCCTTCTGCTCTCAAGAGATACTTTCAGATGGCATTTCAGTGAGTGGCAGTATATTTTTCCTTGTATTGTACAGAGAGGCACAGATGGGAACCTGGAATCCAGAAGTGGTCTCTGCTTTGCAGCCATGAGAAGCCAGAAGTCTTAACGAACAGCTAAGCAGACAGGAGAGCATCAGGTGATGTCTGACTAATGAGGATTTGGTCATTGACAATCTGTAAGGTAGCCTTGCCTCATATTTGTGACACATACTTTCAGAAGAGCTGTCAGAATCACGCCTGGGGTTTGGAGTAGGACCCAGATGTCTGCAGACCCAAATAAACATACACACTCATAAGTAAAGTCAGTCTTGGAAATGCTCAATGAACATAGAACGATAGAATCATATTGTTTTCATTAGAAAAGACCTTCAAGATCATTCAGTCTCTCAGCACTACATCTCTGGCTCTTGTAAACACCTCCAGGGATCAGGATTCAACCATGTCCCTGAAGAGCTTATTCCAGTGTTTGGGAGGCCTTTCAGGGAAGAAGTTTCTTCTAATACCCAACCTTGAACTCCCCTGGAGTTTCCTATCATCCTGTTACTTTTTACTAGGGAGAAGAAACCAACTCCCACGTCACTCCAACCTCCTTCCAGGGAGTTGTAGAGAACAAGAAGGTCTCCACTCAGCCTCCTTTTCTCTGGACAACTAAACAATGCCAGTTCCTTGAGCTGCTCCTTACAAGACCCATTCTTAAGACCCTTCACCAGCTTCATTGCCCTTCTGTGGACATACTTCAGTACCTCAATGTCTGTCTTGTAGGGAGGGGCCCAAAACTGAACCAAGTACTCAAGGTGTGGCATCATTAGTGCTGAGTCCAGGGGAACAATGACTTCCCTGGTCCTGCTGGCCATGCTGTTCCTGATACAGGTTAGGATGCTGCTCACCTTGTGATGTTTGCATTATATATGTTTGGTATCGGCTGTAATTCTGTGGAAGGTGGATCATACAATACTACAGCACGTCATTCCGCAGCACGAATGAATAAACATTGCAGAGGATTTTAGGTGATTCTGTTTTCTTCTCTCTTCTGTGGAAATCAGTCCCATCATGTCACATATCGAGGGAAATGTTTGAATGGCATGTATTTATCCTGCAGCTACAAATTTCTGAGCTTGTCTGAAGCAGGTCTGGATGTGTCAGATGTAGATGAACTACACAGGAGAAGCAAGGGATATGTAAATTGTCTGTTGTTCAGGTGGGGAAGTTGGGAGGGTTGGAACGAAACTTCTAGGTGCTCAAGAGGTGGAAGAGAGTGTGCAAGGCCAGCCTGGATGGGGCATCGAGCAACCTGATCTAGTGGACGGTGTCCTTGCCCATGAATGAGGGGTTAGAACTTGATCTCTTTAAGGTCCTTTCCAACCCAAACCGTTCTATGATTCTGAGATCTATGCCACTGTGGGTGTTCAGCCATATAAAGTGTGACCAAATAGGTATGTCCCATATTTACAAAAGCAGGGAGTGTTCACGTTGTTGAGGAACAGATACATTGCTCAACTGGGGACCAAGCCGTGTGTACTGTATGTAGAGGTTATGAAGGCTGGAGGACACACTTGCGTAAGATGACATGAAACATAGTATGTAGTAAATAAAAGGGGTGTGGGACACAGAAAACTGAGTAGGTGTGCCACAGAAACTGACAAACAAGTAATGTTGGGGAATACATGGGATGTGTCATATTTATTGGTTGCCAAGAGTTATTAGAGAAATGGTGTCAGTGAAGAATGATGTAGGCCCAGCTACGCATCGGGCATGTCAGACACACAATGGTGTGCGGCAGGTGGTGTGTGGGTCTGGCATGGTGCTCACATACCAACAGCAGCAACCACGACTGCCATAGCCCATGAGGGACAGGCCTTTGGCTACCTGTGCTGTAGCAGCTTATGGGCGGCAGTGCGATGGTTCCCGCACTTGTGAGCAGACAGTGAGGGGCAGGTGGTGGGGTGCAGAACCCTACAGAGCTCGGCACTGTGGTGGGGGGCAGCCAGGCAGAGCCATGCTGTCGGGTTTAAGCCGTCTCTCGCCTGGGCCCCGGGCCGAGATCTGTCATGGCGGGGGAGCGGAGCTTTGCCAAACTCGTGGCGGGGGCAGGGGCGAGCAGGAGGTCCTGGCCATTACGAGCCTGCCAGCGATTGCTGATACCCAGCCCCATAACGTCAGGGGTCCGATCAGGCCCTGGCGGTCGTTTGGTTCTGCCCGGCCCGACCTCCCCTTTCGTCCTGTAGCCAGGCGCCCCGCCTTGCATCCCCCTCCCCCAGCCGGTGCCAGCCCCGCTTGGCCGTTCGCGCCGTCGCCGTTTAGTCAGGCGGCGGGAGCAAGCGCGGGAGGAGACGGCGGAGCTGTGGCTGGAGCTTGGACCACAGGGGGCGGGGGGCTCGGAGCAGGGAACAGCCGCTTTCCTAGCTCCAGCCGCGGGAGGAGGGACGCCGAGGAAGGGGAAAACAGGGGGGGGCGAGTGGAGCGTCTGGGGGCNGCGAGTGGAGCGTCTGGTGGCGTTGGTCGCTCCGCTTTAGGACTGCGCCGCCGAGCTACCGCCGCTGGCGGGGAGGAAAGGGCGAGTCTCCCTGGAACCTTCTTCGCCCGGCGACTTCCCTTCCACAGGCCGGGTGCCGGAGCGGAGAAGGGGCGAAGTGGGGGAGCGCACTGTGCCGGTGGGGTGCGCCCACCCTCGCGGGGCCCCACAGGCTTGGGCTTAGCGGTGCCCGGAGCTGCTGAGATGTCGGGCTGAGCGGCTGCGAGCCCGGGGGTGGGGTCCGCCGTGCCCGGGGGGTGTGTGGTGTGTGTGCGTGTGGGGGTGTGGGTCTTGAGACCGTCCCCTCAGCCGTTCCGCCCCGCTGTGCCCATGGTCGTTGTACGTCCCTGGAGCGAAGAGCGGGGCCACTGCGCTCCGAGCTGCCGGCCCTTTCCCGCCGCGCCCGCAGGGGCCGGACAACCGAGACGCCCAGGTGGGTGGCAGCTGCGTCCGCTCGTTGTGCGCGCTAGGGTCGGGGAAAGTGGTGGTAGTGGTGGTGGTGGTGGTGGAGGGGCAGGGGCCTCCGCGCCAGCTTCTGGCGGGCGAGTGGCTGGCTCGTGGCTGTGCTCTCGCCTCGCCCAGCCGTGCGGTGCTGCGTGTAGATGGTGGGGGTTTGCTTCCCGCCTTGCACACACACATCAGGGTTTGCACGTCGCTGTCCTGTGTCCGAGCAGCTGCTGGAACAGGGTGATAAACAGCTCCCGGGCGCTTGAATGTGGAAATCTGCGCTTGTTTGGGGGCCGTTTTTCCTATGTTTGTGGCTGCGGTTTGAGCCAGAACATCTCTACAACTGGGTTTCTTACCCTCTTTTGTTTTCTGATGTTTAAAGATCTAAATTTCACATGGGTGACTTAGCTGCTTAGGAGCTAACAGGGTCTTCGTTTTCAGTGTGCGTCTGTTCATCTTTTTATTAACTCGCAGCATTTAAGGAAGCATCCTCTAAACACGTTACTTTAGTATTTTTTTTTTTTCAACCGTCTGTAAATGACTTTATTTTCTGTTGGAATGGGGTCTAATGTGTAGGAATCGATGTTTCTGACCTGAAACATACTTTTTTTCCAGTCTTGTCATTTTTGAATTCTAAATGTTATCCTGGGGGAGGGGTTTAAAGACAAATAAATAGGCATAGTTTTCCTGGGTTTTGAAACTTCCTTTATACGTTCACTTGTAGATACAGATTCATCTTTCCTTTGAACCCACACTGGTCAGTAAAGGAACAACCTGCGTAACCCTCTGTGTTCTTTTTTTCTGGATTTGTGCAGTAACAGATTTCTGCAAATTATTCAGTTGCACATTTCCCCTAATTGTGTCCATGCCATCTTTTGGCATTGCTCACTCTTACATGGCACCTCTCCTTCTGTAGGGATTTAGTTTCTCTCTATTGGGTATCTTCATGGCTTTAAAAAAATTTCTAATAAGGATATTTCTTTTTTTTTTCCCTTCTATTTTTTTCCCTTCCCTAGGTGTTGCTGACTTCAGAGTCATTTAAGGGTTTATTTCTGAGGAAGCTGAGACACGAGGATTGAGCCTGTTTTTCACAGAAAACGGCAGCTCTTCACCAATACTCGTTTTTCTTCCTTTTCCCATCCACCCTCCGCCTCAGTAAGGGGAGGACAATTGACAATTTGGGAATTATTTTAACAGTCGTCTACTCCCCCTTTCCCCCCCACAGTCCCTGTGGCATCCGCTGTACATTACTTGTTGTAGCATCAGGATAACATCATCATCATCCTCACCCTTCAGTAGTACCCTTTCCCTCCCTTGGAGTGCAGTGCAGCAGAAGAATTCATTGCCATCCTTTTTCTGGTTAATAAGAGAACCCTGAAAAAGGGTACCTGACAAGACACGTCACCTCATTCAGGGAGCCAGAACTGAAGCAGCACTTGACACGCTGAAGGAGACCCCATCTTTGGTGGCTTTTTTTTATTTTTTTTTTTTTTTTCCGTCTCCCACTCCCTTCTTCCTCACCCAAATTTCTGGTAAGTCTCTTCAGCCCATTCATTCATCGTCCCTTCCCCCACTGCCGACGCTGGGAGAGGCCATGCACAGAGACAGAGCATGGGGTGGGGGAAGGGAGGAGGGAAAAGCTGGCTCTGTACATAGGGGTCGGTGAGGAGGGTGGGTGGAGATTGTTGTGCCACATTGAGGGGGAACTTGGGCAGAGGTTGAAGAACCTCTGTCATCGGAAAAACGGCTGATGTGGGAGGAAATGGCGTGTTTTATTTGCACGGGCATACATGCACACAAACTGAAGGAGAATGAAAAAGATCAGAGCCCGTTGTAGGAAAAAAAATGAGAAGACCCAAGTAGAAGGATAGCTGATGCTGACCCATATGGGGCAAGTGTTTTAGAAACACAGGAGACTAGATTAATTCACTGGAGATCAAGAGCTAGGGTGTGTGAGGGAGGAATGTTATCGCCTACTTGAAAGCGTGTACATAGAGGAGGAAAGACTGGGGTGTGGATGTCTGCCTTTAGAGGCAGTTGTGCCTGGAAGTACTGCTCTTAGCATCTTTAACATCGCTTAGTGCAAAGGTGGGGACAGGCAGATAAAAGCTATCACAGGGAGTGCAGTTGCCCAGTCTGGGATAGTACTAGGAATGAGTGGGAACGATTGATATATTCGCATATCCTTTGACTGTTGCAGTCTACAAATCTCACAGAGGAAAGGAGGTGAATACTGTGATACGCTTTCCAAGAGAGTGTACTTGGGGTTCACTTGATTGCAGTGACTTCAGTTCTACGATGCATGTGTGGAGGGCGGATAATAGTGCAGCAGCATTGGACAGATTGCACTGCAACTGCTCATGATGTTATATAAAATGCAGAGTCTTCAATTTAAAAAAAAATGTGTAATGCTTGTCTTACATGAGAGTCTTAGGAAAACTGATCTCTGGCAGGTAAGAGGAATTTTCCTGAGGTTGTCCTTCAGCATGACCATGAAGCAGCAACATCAGGAATGAGTTGATTTATCTTGAATTTTTTTTTGTAAAACCATTTTAACAAGTGGCTCAAGATGCCATTTTTTATCTCCATACTTAACCACTCTGGGTTATACTCATCATACGTATGTATTTTCATCGTGCTTTGTTTAGATATGGTCATCATTGTGATGCTGTCTTTGCACAGAAAAAAATTAGTTGCGCTTTATAGTTGAAGCTGCTGAGAACTGTTTTCAGACTTGTTCTCCTTATGATAGAAAGTTGTATTTCTGAGATGTTTCAAGCGCTACTCTCACTGAATTCTGACTGAGCCTTCCATGATGGTGTATGATGCCTCATGTAATAGGTCATATATCTCATGATCCCTCCTTAGCTATTTAACCAGTGTGCCAGTGAAAATTTACTTAATAATTCAGATCTGCCTTGAGATATCCTAAGAGAAAACTTATGGGCATCTGCCAACTGTTCTTTGGCTTTCAGTGTCTTGAGGTGTGGCCTCCTAAATAGCATTCTAGAAACTGCTGTAGTGATAGAGACAACTGCTTTATGGGAAGTGCATACTCTGTTTCAAGCCTTAGCTAATTTATGATAAAAAAGAAAACTAAATACCCTTTCCAGGTTGGATGACACTGTTCCGGAAAGAAGTGTGAAGGGATATGCATTAATGATAAATGCAGAGGTGCAGTATTATTTTGTAGCAAGGTGTGTGCTGGGAACTATGTTTTTCCTACTTTCCATTTCCCATGGCAGTCATGACCGTCTGCCTCTTTGCTCTTTCCTTCTCAATTCCATGAGATTTTTATAACCGTTATCCGAGCTGTTGGGATTAAACATGCCTAGAAGTGTGCTAAAACTAGGATTAGGTTTTACCTGTCAATTAACAAATGAAATCCTTGGAGTTGTGTTAGCTGAGTAAGTGCTGTAACTGAGGGCAAGAGACAGAGCCAGGAGAGTTCTGGAAGGGGCTAATGATAATAATGGTTCCAATAATCATTTCCCAGATTGCACTTCTGTCAGTGGGAATGTGCTACAACTTAAGGCCACAACTTGAGCAGTTGAAATGGGTACATCACATTTATTCCTAGCGTTTGAAGCAGCTAGGATTCCATTCACTCCATAGGGATGAAACAGCTTAGCTTTTCTGAGTGACAAAAGCATTGAGTAGTTGCTTTCTGAACATACAGGATACAGAACGATATTTCTGCATGCTGCGTATGTTTTATGTCTCACATTTGTCAGTAATACATAAAGGAATTAGCATCTCCTAATAATGGATTTCTTGTTTCAGCACAGGGGAAAATACATCATAATGAAAAAGAAAAAGGCTAAGTCCATTTTTCTCCTCCTTTTTTGGGTGTGGAAGACAGGACAAGAAGGAAATGGAGATGTATCTCCTGTTTCTTTCCTTCAAGGGAAGATAGACCACTTCTCTGAGTGGTCCTCAGAGAAGAAATTCAGATCTCTCTAGACAGCTGATCAGATTGACCAAATCCCCTGCTGTGACAATAAAACGTAGTCCACGTATGATGGAAAGCAGAAAAGTTCCACAGTGAAAACTTTTGTTACAATCATAGAATAGCTTGAATTGGAAGGGACTTTAAAGATCATATAGTTCCAACCTACCTTCCATCTGCAGGGACACCTTAAACTAGACAAGGTTGCTCAGAGCTCCATCCAGCCCAGTCTTAAACTTTTTCAGTGATGAGGGGTCCACAATTTCCCTGGGCAACCCATTCTAGTGTCTCACCACCCTCATAGTAAATAACTTCTTCCTAATGTCCAGTCTAAGTCTACTCTGCTCTGATTTAAAACCATTGCCTCTTTTTCTATCGCCACATGACCTTATAAAAAAGTCCCTCCAGCTTTCCTGTAGGTTTTCTTTAGGTGCTGGAAAGCTGCTATAAGATTGCAGAATCACAGAAGGTTTGGGTCTGGAAGTGACCTCAAAAGATCATCTAGGCCAACCCCCCCCGCCAAAGCAAGATCACCTATACCAGATCACACAGGAACGCATTCAGGTGGTTCTTGAGTATCTCCAGAGAGGGAGACTCCACACCCCACCCCTGGGCAACCTGTCCCAGTGTTCTGTCACCCTCACTGTGAGAAATTATTC
>VWYK01092927.1:341-11150 GCA_013399775.1 Semnornis frantzii
CACCAATACCTTTCAAAAAAGTCAACTATCTACCAACCAGCAAGAAGCACTGGCATAAAATATACTAGACAAAAAACAACTGTCAGGTCCTTTTTCAATCAAGCATTCGCTGTAGTCTGTACCTGGCTGATATGTACAGCAGAAACCTGGGCAGAACACACGGATGAGTGGCTTGGAGAGTTTGGTAGAGATTTGCAGGGGCCAATTGAGAGCTGCTGTTTCTTCCTTGTTGCAACAATCTTCTGAGCAACTAAAGAAAAACAAAATGAGGAAGGTTAGCTATAGTACAGCCCACAAAACATAGCACATCAGAAATACACAGAATGCATGATCCACAAACCAGACTTTCCTGTTGCCAAAGCCTGCTCCAAAAACTGAACACAATATACCCAGTTAAGATGACAGATGCTGATTTTCCACAGTATACTCCATGTAAGACTCCAGCTCTGGGATGAAATCACCCCAGGACTCAGTCCACCAGTTGAGCAGCAGAGGACCAGTAACACCCAATAGAAGGAGGACAAGTGTAGGAGTTACAAAAAGCTGCAACATGTCCATTGCAAGAGTACAACACCAGACTGACAAAGCTCGCGGCAGGACACTGATTCCATTTGTTGAGACGCCCTCCTGGCAGACAGGAGATATGTATAAGCAACACCTGACTAACAATCAGATTTGAGTGCATTTCAGTGGTATGATCCTGGAAGGCGTTCTACCCACGGAATGACAACTCATTACAAAAACCATCACTCCCAGTCCAAGCAGGCTTAGTTTACAACCATGGTCTCTCTGCTGCCAAGAAATAAGGTGGGCTTTTCTCACTTAGCAGCCTCTGCATCAGAACAATTGGTTTTGGAAAGTAATTTAAAGCATTTGAAGCAAACAATAATTAGAATACTAAAACTGGCAAAGGGTTCCTGACAGAGTACTTGGATTAGTAGTCTCAAATTCATTACGGAAAGAAGCAGTATCATGACTTTTTATTTTGGCTTTCATTACTTAGCAGTTCTAGGACAGTTGGGAAAATGCCATTTTTATTTTGCAATTTGAGACACTTTCTTCAGCATGTAAAGCAAAGTTGCACTTATTAAATGGATACAAGGATCAGAGTCGTTAACGCCTCTATATACAGCTCGGCACACTCATGAAACAGTTACAGTACTGATCTGAAATGCAGCAGCCTCCACACTTCAATAGTTCACCCATTTAAAAAAGTCAAACTATTGTGACACACTAGAATTTCAGTTCAGCTAAGATTTTCTGAAAGAGTCCATTTTAGGTCATAAACACTCAAATACCTGTTGATCTTTTGGGTCGAAAATTAAAAAGGAATCAAAATTTCGGTCTCCAGAAAGACACAAGTGTAGTGGCTAAGCAAAACTATTACTAATGAAATTTAGTTTCCTCGCATCAAGTGAAGTATTTCATGAAACTTGTGTTAAGGAGCCTATAGTCACTTACAGTCTCCACACCAAAACCAGACAGTGAGGTACAATGGCAACAATTACTAACACTGTAATGGGTTGCCCAGAGAACTTGTTGACACCTCATCCCTGGAAGTGTTTAAGAGCAGGCTGAATGAAGCTTTCAGCAATCTGCTCTAGTGGGACGTGTCCCTGTTCATGGCAAGGTGGTTGAAACTAGATGCTTTTTAAAAGTCCCTTCCAAATGAAGTCATTCTATGAATTCTATGAATGCACTTAAGTCACACAGAAGCTTGCATTTTATCAGTATTCGGTATGTCTTGTTCAGAAAACATAAAAAGATATTTATGCAAATTCCAAGGTTATTTTTCCTTAATACATTGCAAGACAGGCAGAGGTATTGTTTGGCAGTGCAAGCATACAATTTCTTCTCAAATGCAATTTTAATAACAAACTGGTCTCTGGCTTATGTTTTTCACGTAAATGAATGATGGCATAACCATGATTTAGTGAGAACACATTGTATAAAAAATGGCTCATATATATGAAGAAGCAGCTTCATTAGTTACATCCCACCTCCAATAGGCCTCTTATCATCCTGAAAGGATGATATCAATTAATTTATCTTCGCCTGGCATATTGATCATAACCTTCATCAGCTAATCATGTTTAAATTACAGAGGAATATCGCAGTACTCTGTCATTTCAGAACCATTGGTTTATTGATCTGGAGCCTGCAAAGCCATATATTAAAATATTTTAAAACACATTAGTGAATGCAGAGAGCAAACTGAAGGTCAGATTTTAACATATGCACATGGATTTGTCTTCATCGTATGTGGTAAAAACCTAAATTAAGACCCAAACTGAATTAAAACCACACATGAATGAAAACTACTTTCTCAGCAAATCCTTCTACTCTCACATGGGAGAGGTGATCAGTCAAGGAAAATATTTACCTGTTTCCCTCAATGTGACTATAGATGTGTCTGTAGCATCACGCTAACATACGTAATGCACTCTTGCCAGATGATCAGTCTGGGAAGGCACGAGGGAAAGATCGTAAACTAAACTCATCCACTTAAATGCATAACCTGAACACTAGCTAAGTACTACAAAAGCAGAGACTGAAAAATAAGTAAGTTTTAAAAAGAAAAAAGCCATAAAGTTATTCTAAAAACATGAAGAGTAATCCACAAATCAGATGGAAATATAACTTTACCTAGAGCAGCACAAAGGGTAATTTATTCTGTGCACTGGACAAACGATGGAATTGCAGCAGAAGATTTACAGTTACTGGCTTAAAACTGAGCCACGAAATCTAGAACAGACCATTCTTAGCTTCAAATTTCTTAGCTCTTCCCTCCTTTAGAAAAATGATGTGCCCCCCCCCAATGGAAATCCCCTTCTGAGCTGCCAAACCTTCCCAACTCCCCCTCCATTTTAGCAAAAAGTCTAATATCCCCTGCCAGAGCCCCAATTCCTCCTACCTCCCCCTTCCCTTCATTAGGTAACCCGCTCTCCTTTGAGACACCAAACAGTTTTTGCTTCTTTCATTGCAGTCATGTAGCCGTCACTCCATAATTAGATTGCATTCAATATTCAAGTGCTCAGGGCTACTTGCCCTTGGATATGATGGTGATACAAGCTTCAGAAGTACCTAAAGGAGTACCCTGACCCTTCAAAGTTTCCAACATATGAAAGACATGAGTGATCATCTGTGGGGCAATCGCTGGACCGTCAAAAGACCTACTGTGCTCTTTCTAAAGCTACCTTGAGAGAAGAGATGAAACCTAAATCTTGCCCATCAGAAGTCAATAAAAGGGGTTCAAGCACATATTTCCTCAGCAGTGCTGCTGCAAATTCACATTTCTACATCTTCTATTCCAGAGAAGAAAGCCCTGAAATACACAAAACTTAAAATGGCTGGCACTGAAAACCCCTATAGATCTGCTAACTCCTGCTGCTGACATCTTCAGACACAGTAGTTAGGGAGGGAAAAAACCACAGCGAAATGGTTGTGTAGCAAGCAAGAAATACACCATAATTATAAGAACTAACATCAGATCCAGAGAACAGCCACTCCATATCGCTTGTTCAGGCCAAAACTCATTCTGTTATACCTTTGTTAGGATTCAACGTGATTACATATTTGTGGTGCTAACAAAAAAATCCTTGATCTAACACATTGTGTTTCCACAACTACAACTATATTCAAGTTCACACTGGATTTACAAGTCACTTTGTCAGAGCACATAAAAAATACTCAAAAATAGGACTTTCCCCCTCCCAGGAGACAGCACCACCACCACCACCACAGGAGTTCAGGCAGTTGGGCGGCTAGGTGGGACCTCTACTGAAAAACATACAGAAATAAATAGAAATGCTTGATGGAAGCTGTGGCCATATGTAAACATCTTCTTGCCCTTAAAAGCCAACTAGTGCACTTAAAGCAATTCAAGATTATTCGGAGTCAAAATCTTCAGATTAATACTGAAGTGCCTATAATGGAAATAAAAGCCCAGAGAATACTATACAACCAAAACAAATTATGTTCTATAAACTGAAGAGAGAACGCAAGAAAGCAGAAATATTGTTCCCCCATAGCTTCCAGGCTTCACCTCATCCCAAAGATGATTCTTTGTTTCTGGATTTAATGCAAATATACTTGCTAAGACAGGTTTCTAAATCAGATGAATGCTGACAACCTAGGTGGCAAATATAAAAAATAGTCAAGATAGTGACAAGCATTCAACTATTTAAAATAAAACAATGGCAGTCTCTCTACTTCCATATACTCAATTAAGCTACCAATTTCAGAGCAGTTTTTATTGTAAGCCATCTACATGTAGTATGAAAAGCCACACAAAATTTTCCAAGTCAAGAACTCTTCTTCAAATAAACAGGGATATGCCAAGGATATTTAGAATTATAAATCAGGAGAATTGATGCTTAGCAAATAGTTGGGTCTTTGGGGAAGGCCAATGCTTACTCCTTACACATTCAAACTTAATGTCACGAGTCAGAATGACTAGAAGCTAGATTTTGCTTTAAGGTCTTGTTAATTAAAAGCATGTGAAATTCCTGGTCTGCAAGATGAATAAAGCGTCCAAGTTTGGAGAGAAAGCTCTTGACTTGAATGCCTCTTTTTCCATGCGTGACCTAGCTCACCAGAACAAAATTAACCTCACCACCCCCTGCCACTTTCATCTGAAATGCTGCTTTTTGTTAGGCAGGCCACTCATTCGTAAGCAGCCTCGGTTCCCAGATTGTTTATTGCAGGACTGTGCCACTGGGTAGGAGACGACTCGGTGCTCTAGCACTCTGCGCTCTAAAGGCACCTTCCTGCACAGCAGCTCAGCAGACCTGCTTCTAAGTCGTCATCGTCTTCATCTGCACATAGAAAAAAAAGTTACCCATGCACTAATTTTTGCCAAACAAAGCTCTCCAATTCTACTCTGGATGGCTTAGGGCTGACTATCAGAGGACTACATTCGCTGACAGGAGGAATAGCAGGTCATCTCCTGTCCCCGAAACCCAGAGCTGCGCCTCCATAATGAACCCAATCTTCTTTGTGCTCCGTTTGGGAGCTAATCACCATTAGAAACACTGTTGCCAGAGTAACTGCTCTGACAGAGTTGTCTTGCCTTGGTTCAAAGGGCTGTTCACATGTCAACTTCTTGTGCAGCGTGAGGCTGCTTTGGCAGGGGCAGCCGGGTCTCTAAAATCTCATTAGCACAGCTTCATTCAAGTATAAGGACAAGAAAGGCGGGGACCTGGGGTGGGGGTGGGGAAACACTCCTTACAAGAAGTTCAAGACACAAGGTAAGACTGCTTCATCTAGCTCCACTCCTCAAAACTGAAAGCACAAAGGTACCTCTGCAAGCACAATGGATGTGCTTAAGTAAACCTCGTCTGGTCTGATACCTGATCTCTCTGGTTAAGACAAGTCCTAGAAAATATGCAGGGGTATCAACAATTTAATCACTGCTCTCTTTCCCCAAAGACAGTAAAAAGACTTACCACTGTGCCCTTTGTGCTGGGTTTTTTTTTTTCCCCGCCTAAAGAACACTTGAAATAATCCAAGGGAAGACTCCAGGCACATAATACCTGTAACATCTGGTGACATTTCTCTTCTATTACTAGCACAAAATAAGTACTGTTTATGTAGGAGGTGCAAACAGTTGTCTCAGTTACCGCTAATTTAAATCAAAATTGGTGCCTCATAAAAAGATGTACAAGGCTATTTATCTGCCTGATGTGTCCCAGTGCGAGCAAACAATGAGTTTAGTTAAAATCTGCCACTTTGTGCAAAAGATGGGAATGCAGAATTGTGCAGTAAGCTCTCTTCTACTTACTGACAGATAGAAAATAGTTCTATCTAAAGTTGGAATGCTCATGGCTGGCTAAAACACAGCAGAAAGGACAAATGTTCTTTAAGTGCCAAGGGAGGGGAAAAAAAAAACAACCCAACACACAAACACATCAACCACAAATCCCCAAAACCTCTGAGTGTAATTTACAGAACAATTACCTTTTGTCTTAAAGCAACACTCCCTCCAAACTCACAGATCATTTCCAATGACAGAAAAAAAACAAACCCAAAACCCAACAAAAACCAAAACCCCAAACAAACAAACAAACACCCCCACCCCAACATTTCACCTTTGCAGAAAGTCTCCAATTCAATTTGTATCGTCCATTAGCAGACTGAAAAAGATGAAGAATTAGTCTGGAGCCAAACTCAAATGCTCTTGCTAACACAAAGAGCCAGACTTATTGAAATTAAAGTTGGCTTTTTAAACTTCTATGACAAAATTTAATTTTTTTTGCAAACTCATCGGTGGAGTAACACTCATGACAGTTACTAAATTAATGCCTTTTTAAGCTATCAGGACACCTCTGCCTACAGAAAGCATGGAATATTAACCTTACTGCAACTGGTACTAAACAAGCTTCTTGATCAGATGATGATTTATAAGGAAGATTAAGCAATATATGTGCCATACTGCATCTTTGATGAGGGCACACTCCCACTGTGAAGTCAAAGGGCACAGTGACATTTCTAAGTACAAGGAAGTGGATGTTTCATCATGAGACTTATGGAAGCAATTTGGCTCTCTCCTAAAATGATAAAAACTGTGAAAAGCAAGTTGTACACAAGCACAAGGTCAAATATTTCTTTGTGCTCAAAATAGCAAGGAAGGGAAACAGCTTTGGAAACGTCACAAAATTTGTGACCATCCATTTCAGACGCCATAGGCGAGGACAAGCAGCCCTATCACCCAGCTTAGTCCAGCATTGCCAGAGTCCCTTCTGGAGCCAACCTCCTCCTCGCTCACTCTCCTTCCGAGCTGTGTATCTGGCTTTGTCAGAAGATGCATCACGCTGAGGCTGCGGCTCTTGAAGCACCTCCCACACTGAGTGCCTGTGCACACAGCAGCTAACCGAGCTGAGCAATGGTTAGGAGAGAACATGCTCTCTAACATGTTTGACATTTCAAACTTCTCTTCTTGTTGCCTCATTCTTCTTGGTAAACTAACATACCTGTGGACTAATCCTTCCTTTTAAAAAGTATTCCACAGCATCAGTAGCAGTTACCATGCTTCATTGCTGTAATTCATACAGCACAGATTAACTGATGCAGCAGCAAGTATCCCAGCCAGCATCTCCAGACAACGATATGAACATCACAAATACCATCAGATACATTTTAACTAATTCCTGCATAAATCCTAATTCCTAAACAATAGAATCCTAGAATGGTTTAGGTTGGGAGGGCCCTCAAAAATCATCTAGTTCCAACCCCCTGCCATAGGCAGGGACCCCTCCCACTAGAACAGCTCGCTCAAGGGCTCATCCAATCTGGCCTTTAACACCTCCAGGGAGGGAGTAGCCACAACCTCCCTGGGCAACCTGTCTCATCACTCTCACTGGAAAGAACTTTTTCCTAATAGCTAGTTTAAACCTCCCCTCTTTCAGTTTAAACCCACTACTCCTCTTCCTACCACTACAAGACCTTGTCAATAGTCCCTCCCCAGCCTTCCAGCAGGCTGCCTTCAGATACTGGAAGGCTACTATAAGATCTCGTCGAAGCCTTCTCTTCACCAACCTGAAGAGCCCCAACTCTCACAGCCTGTCCTCATAGCAGAGGTGCCCCAGCCCTCTGATCATTTTCGTGGCCTCCTCTGGACTTGCTCCAACAGTTTGATGTCCTCCTTGTGTTGGGGGCTCCAGAACTGTACACGGTATTCCAGGTGGGGTCCCAGGAGAGCAGAATAAAAAAGGGGGAGAATCACCTCCCTTGCTGGGCCAATTCTACTACACTCAACAGAACCTACCAGGGAGCAGGAAATTGGAAGTACAACCAAGTGTAACTGATATATCAGCAAAATTATGGCTCATCAGATGAACAAAAATAATTTCCTGCTGCTCATAAGCCCTGTTGATGGCCATTTACTTGTTTCATGTGAAAAGCTCTGCCTAAGGAAGACACACTGTGAGAATTTAAGATACATAGCAGCTTACATTTTTACAGCAGCTGCTGGTTTTAGTTTAATATTCCATGTTTACAGTAACTGTTCAATAAAATTATATTTATTCCACAACTACATATACAGACAAAGCAGTTATAACTGCAAGACCAAGCACTAACCACAAGTGCTTTTGAATGGGAAACATTAATGTAAGTATCCACTATTAAGGCCATCATGCCTATTATTTTAAATTCAATACATATTTCAGACCTAACAACTTTTAGACTTCTGCTTTCAAAAAGGAGAGCTTGGCATCCCACATGCCAGCTGTAACACAGAAATAAGTGCTGGAATTCTGTAAGCATTTGGATTTGCATTTCTTGAGCTACTTTCCAGGGAGGGGAAAAAAGTCAGTATTTATTTGCATGTGTCCTAGATAAGTTGCCAATGAAAAATTCTACATTTTCAATGACTAAAGATTTTAAAAGAAATCACAGATGTGCTAAGGAGAACTTCATGCTGCATTTGTAGGCCTACTTATTGTTGGCCAACTTACTGTTGAGGGCAAGAGAAAACAGGGATGTCCAAACACAGCACTTGAGTGCAACTGCAGTTGCCATAACAAACACAAACCTCCCTGTCCCACTGAGGGGAGCACCTCTGCAAAGGGACCTCACTCTGATGTTGATATAGAAAAAAAGAAAGCTTCTCAGAACTCTTTGTTGTTTATTTCCAACAACGATTAATCTGTCCACATACCACTATTAGCAGTCAATTTAATATGATATTCTTATGCAAAGCCAAGGCAGGCAAATGCACGAAAGCACTATACAACATAGTACACAGCTGCACGACATGCCACTACCAGCAGGAAAATTAGCTTAAGAACTTTTTGACCTAAGTCTTTTCAGTGATTCAGTTTAAGTTGCTGTCCAACAATCAGCTGGTATGAACGCAGCTAAAAGGACAACATATGGCCAGAAATTTCTCAGGCTACTTTTTTTCCCTACAGAAACACTGTGCTGTAAATCCAAACACAGAGATGGATTATTTTGCACTGAACACAGACCCACTTAATGCTCTGAAAGACTATGGTGGTCCTTGCCTGAATAACATCTATTTCATGTTACAGTGTGACCAGTGTGGGTAGGAAAATGAAGTGTGCAGGTATTTAGCTCTGACTCTGTACAGCTAGAAGAGAATCTGATCAAATCTTTAAAAAAAGTAAACCAAAAGTATATACAGTACAAGGCACCAAAAGCATTATTAAGTTTTAGAGGACAAAGTGTATGGTTAATGTATCTTTACTCCTTACAACAACTTGATAATATACATGTATGATATCACCATTTTTACTACTTGACCAAAACACCCTTTACTTTGAAGCACCAGGTAGTCACATAATCCAGAGTGCTTTTTCACTGTTCTGTTTTTCAAGCACCTATGCACAATCTAGAATGAAATGAATCTCAGTCCTGCCTTCTACTTACTAAGTAAAGAAGCAGGCTATCTCGCATGAGATGTGCCTTATCCTCAACGAGGATTTCAAAGTAAGCAGGCAGATGTTTAAACCACTGTGTACATTTTAAGTGCTGTTATCCCATTTCTGCTATGTGAAAGTACTTGCTTTTGCAGGTTGATATAAGCAAAAAGATGACAAAAACAGGGATTTTGATCAAGACAAACTAGAGGAGACATGATATTAAACAATGAGAACACCAAACCAAATGCAATAATTCCAGCTAGCAAGCTGGAAGGTAACATGCTGCTAAAATAGACGGCTAAGAACAAAGCCATGCTCAGCACAGTATCACACCATGGAAAGGCAAGCACCAAACACTCCTCCTTCCCTTCCCAAACATGCACTGCTGCCAAGAACAGCATCATTTCTCCCTGCAGCCTCTACCTATATTCTGCGGACATGGAAGAAATTGACGGTTCTGTGTCTTCCAGGGCTTTATTTCTGGAGATTCAGTACTCTTCCTTTCCCTTACCTCTCTCATTGTTAAATACTGAATTTTTGCATCACTTCTGAAAGCACAGTAACATTGGACACTGCTTTCCAAAACCTTTAAAAAGTTGGTAATGCTAAAAAGCATGGTAATATTAAATAAACCCCTCAGTTTTCTAAGGTGAAGAGAAGATACCATTTCTACACTAAGCAGGCAAAATTACACAAATATTTCAGAAGTAGTGATATATGTCTAAGTTTCTAGCAAGAATCAAAATCCTTTGCTGGCTGTGAATGAATACTATACCTGAGAGAGACGACTGTCTTCTCCAATTAACACCTGGTCCTCCTTGCAGTATCTATTTTAATATAAAGCTATAACATAGCCAAAAGCTTGTTTAAGATTAATCCAGTGAGAGTTTCAAAGTTGCTTCCAAAATAGGAAGATAAATTTTAATACGGGATCCAATTCTAACCTGAATTCCCTTAATCTCATTATACTAAAAAACATTTATCTTAATTTATGTATCCGTTACCATGCAAGGCTGTTAATTTGCTGGAAATGAAGTTATTGTGTGATTCCTCCTATTACTGGAATGAGTTAAATGCTGACTGTAACAAACAGTTGCCTTCAGGATGGAACAAAGTCAAGGTTACTCATGTTAATTTTTTTGAAAAAGATTGCCAGGACAGCCTAAAAAAAGAAGCTACAAATACAGATTCTTTACAGCATGAACAAAGCAGGGCAATCTATGTTAGTCTTCATCTTCCCAAACATGAGATGATTAAAACTTCAATCTGTCCACAGTTGTTTGATACACCCATTTCTATTTTTCTGGGAATGATGGGCTGACACACCAAGCAACAGAGTAGACTCTTCGAACACAAGCTCAAACTCACGCTGGCTGTAGCTACCCAACAGAACAAACATGTACATTGATGTGCTGGTTTGAGGCTA
>VWYK01092928.1:1518-11647 GCA_013399775.1 Semnornis frantzii
AACATGCTGTGACAACTGCTATACTGACACTTAATGTTCTTGGCAAGAACTGGCTTCATCTCTTCCAGTTCAGTCTTGCCAGCACAGCCCATGCCAATAAATTCAGTCATTAGACTATTCTCCCACTGTCTTGGGCAGGAAAGTTCACATGAAATCATCATGCGTGTGCAGGCTGTGATGGAGCTAAGGTCATTAGAAACTGCTCTTTTGTGTGCTTCCTCCTACAGAACATGGTGATGGCTATCCATTTGATGGCAAAGATGGTCTTCTGGCTCATGCCTTTGCACCAGGACCAGGAATTGGAGGAGACTCCCATTTTGATGATGATGAGCTCTGGACTCTTGGAGAAGGGCAAGGTATCGGATTTTTAATGTTTCAGAACACAAAAGCTTTTTGGCTTCTATGTTTCAACCCTGTTTTGGGCACTGCATCGAATGTTTTCCTTGACATGTCGATACTTGTTAGAGAGAGAATATTAATATGCACAACTAAAATTGTTCTCTACAAAATGCTTAATTTCTAGATAAATGTTTCCTAGTGTTTCTCTTTCTGCTCTTCTACTGTTTCCCCCTGAAAAACTGAATTAATAATGGGCCTGAGGCTGCACAATCTTCATGAGCTGCAGCAAAGTACAAATCCATAACTAGCATGTTGAATACTTCAATTTTCAGGGACTTGCACTACAACATCTTTAAGTTCATTTATAAGAGGCAGACTGGTCAGTCCTTTTTTGCTGTTATACACTTTTAAGATGACTTAAGCTGTGGCTCCAGTCAAGTTGCAACCATTCACTTGAATAAGTTTTCTCGTACCCATAGGATCTGTCAGAAACAGAATATAAATCCCTCATGATGATGACTGAAACAAAATTTGACATAAAACCAAGGATTAAGAACATATCTGACAGACTTTAACAGGCAGTTCACCACACACTTTAGAAGGAAACAACTAAGGTCCAGATGATATCATGTGACATAGACAAGATCAGGTATTAGTAGTTTGGAACTTCTTTGTTCAGCTTGCACTTTGGCACATTGATATAGTACTAATTACAACTCTCATACTATAAAGTAGTTGAAAAACATAGAATAAGAATGCAAACTCATGTTGGCCTTTCATTTCAAATCGTAGCTTTCTCAAGTATCCTCCCACTGAGAAAAAAATAATTGATCTTTAATACTAAAATAGTCAAATTCCATCTACTGGCTTTCTTTTAACATTAGCAGAAGCATTGTACAAACTAGACTCAGACTAACTATGAACAGGAGGAAACTGTTTTCCATATTAATGAAAACACTGCATAGGCATATGGCTGGTTACTGCCATTAAGACACACACTACAGATAAGTGAATTACCTCTGCATTAACATCTCACAATACCAGGGTTGTAGTCTTAAACTACATGTGACAAACTGAAATAAGGCCCAGGACCTGCATGTGCCTGCTTTACCACCCTGTGCCCTAGTGCCACAGCAGAACTCAGTCAAGTCAAACTGGAAACACCAAAGTGGTTTATGAGGCACTGGGCATGTTCAGCTCATGTTCAACTCCTGCCTGTAATCTTTCAAGCAATACTGAAGATTTTAGACCATACTACCTAAGAGACTAAACTATTAAATGTATTAACAGTATGTTTATAGGTTTGTCTTGCCATAGTAACAACATATAGATATTTTTCTGGGATTATTTTAAGGATTGGTCATTCTAGCACTTCACCATGAGTAATATCCATGTAATTCTTTCAAAATTGCCAGTTACTATTTCAGCTATCATCACCTTGCCAATAGAGAGACCAGAGGGAGATTGAATTTCAGAGTGGAAATTCAGAATGTGTTCCTATACTAGTATCCTCCAGGGAAAGATGATGTCCAAAACTGAATTTATTTTTTTTTTAATCAATTGGTGGCTAACTTCACCATTGCATTCATTCTCTTTGTAGTGGTTAGAGTGAAGTATGGAAACGCAGATGGTGAATACTGCAAATTTCCCTTCTGGTTTAACGGCAAGGAATACAACAGCTGTACAGATGCAGGACGCAACGATGGATTCCTCTGGTGTTCCACAACCAAAGATTTTGATGCAGATGGCAAATATGGCTTTTGTCCCCATGAGTGTAAGTAGATTGTTGTTTCTACTGTTCTCCTCCTGGTAAACTGCTCCCTACTTATTTGCTCACCCACTTGTACTTTTTTTACTTCCTTACTGGCAGGTTTAGATTTACTGCTCTTGAACATCTCAACAGTATTTAAGGTGACAAAACTCTCTAAAGGCTCCCTTGATGTAGGAGAGTTTGTAATTGATGGCAACTCATGCTGAGGCCTTTCTCTAAAAACAAGGAAGGAGATACTGAAGTTATGTCTGAAAGAATGTCAGCTCCATATATACACCAAAGATACTACAGGTTGAGTTTCACAATCCCAGAATGGCAGTCACCTTTTAGAATAAGAATAATGTCAAATACAGAGTTGGAGCACAGTCAATGACAGAAACCTCTCCCTAACCTGCAGGCTGTTTCACGCAGAGCTGAAACTACATCTCCTTCAAGAGCAAAGACTTAAAAAAACTACCAGTTATGAATGCAACCCACTAAGCCAAACTTCCATGACTTTGCACATCAGTTTTACCAATTGGTAGCCCAGGTCCTCTAAGCCTAGGAACCATTAAGTATAACAAATCACATTTTAAATGACCTCATACTGCTTTGCAAACTAAAAAAATGATTGCATTTCATGCAGGTACCTATACTGGCATGAAGTTATTCATATATCGGTAGACTGAAAATTGCTGTCCAAGAGAACACTCACATTTTCAGAATTTAAGCTTTTATTTTTAACGCGGCTCTTAGGACTCTTGCTGATGTAGTGCCAACAGCTCAGCGATGACATAACTCAGAACTCACATCTCTGCACCAGTATCTGTACAAAACTGTTAGAATATCTAGGAAAGCTAAGATCATACTTAATTTTTTGGAGTATGAACAGAATCCTCTGTTTCATAAACAACTTATTCGATATTGATATTTGGAAACACCCATTTACAATGCCTGAAATGGTTTCCTGTAGCCATGAACATTTTAAAAATTACACACAAATGCCTGATAGCCTTCAAATGAAATGATGACTATATATAGAATCATAAAATGGTAAGGCTGGAAGGGACCTCAAGGACCATCTAGTTCCAACCCCCTGTCCTCTCAAATACTGAAAACACAGATTTTAACACCTGAAAATTTTGATGAGTCCATCACATAGAAGATTTTTATGCAATTTATTACTACATGACTGTTGATTTGATCTTGTGTATGTCACACAGCAGGAAACCTTTAGAGAAGCATTTAAATATAATGGGCTGTAGCCTACTGTGCTGATTTATCATCACTGGGTAGAGAAGATAAGGGGCTTTCAGCCAGTTTGCCAGCTCCAGAGATGGACTCTCTGTCCATAGATATACCCTGCACTGCAGTTTCCCACCTTTGCTGTTTTCCCTTTGTACCTAATAAACTGCAATAAGCTTTTAGCACCAGGGAGTGTTCTATCATTCCTGCTGTCTTGCATCCTGAGTGACAGATCTGCAGGGTCACAAAACTGCTGCCTGCTACTGCTGTGTCATAACAAGAGTTATGAAAGAGAATGAATCGGAAAACAATGCAGCTTTTGTTGGACTCGTGTTAATCCTGACTGAACAATAGCACTGTATTATTTATAATATTATGGTAACATGCAGTCAGTACAAAGAAAGTGAATGCAGATTGCTGAAAGCAAATTAACAATGCCGAAGAAGCAAAGCTAAGCAAACGAGACAAGTTCAGGGTTTTGCCAGACCAAGAACACACAAGCACAGCCCAGTATGCCTCACGAAAGCCTCAAGTCATACTGCAAAAACACACGTGTGTGCATTAACATATATGTGCCAGTTATGTGTATCTAGGAAAATTCCTGACAGCCTGTCTTCTAAACTTCTCTGGTATCCTAATGTAGGCAAACGCTAAATGGATTCCTCGTCAACTAGTTTTGGGGAATCCTCAAGTTCATTTGCAAGATTGTATAGTTTTCAATACCAAATTCAGAATGCTTGTGGTTTGCAGCCATCACCTCTTCTAGAACACAGCAGCCTTCGAGCCTTAATTTGATAAAAAAAACTATTAATTTCCAAAGCCCTAACTACCCACTATAATAAATCACATCTAGAGATGACGTCTACCACAGTGATGATCACTTATACAGCTACAATACATATATCCTATGATATATAATATATATATCCTAAGAGGACAGGCTATGAGAGTTGGGCCTCTGCAGCCTGGAGAGGAGCCTTTGATGAGACCTTATAGTACCCTTCCAGTATCTGAAGGGGGCCTACAGGAAGGCTGGGGAGGGACGATTGACAAGGTCTTGCAATGACAGGACAAGGGGCAATGGGTTTAAACTGGCAGAGGGGAGATTTAGACTGGGTGTTAGGAGGAGGTTCTTTACAGTGAGGGTGGTTAGGCACTGGCACAGGTTGCCCAGGGAGGTTGTGGCTGCTCCCTCCCTGGAGGTGTTGAAGTCCAGCTTGGATGAGGCCTTGAGTGACCTGTACTAGTGGGAGGTGTCCCTGCCTATGGCAGGGGGGTGGAACTAGATGATCCTTGAGGTCCCTTCCAACCTTACTATTCTATGATTCTATAAGGCATGAGAAAGCAAGAATGTCAACTTTAAACAGACTTAATTAAAATATTAATTATTGTTAGTTACCTGATTCACAGAACTAGCTTCTGTAGCCTAACATTTACTTCAGAAGGTTGTATGTGTGCAAACACACATACAAACACAATCATTTTTTCCTAAAACTTTGCTATATCCTTCATTCCTCACATTTCCCAAAACCTCCTCTCCTTCAGGTTAACACTTCCAGTTGGAAAAGAACCACACTGGGCTTAGTTCCTTAAAACACTCTGAATGCTCAGATATATTTGGAATGAAGCCCAGATTATAGGTAACTGAACAAACAGATTGACAAACCTTGACTGAAACCTTTTAAAAATCCCGAAGTCATACAAAAAGGAAAATGTAATCAATGAAGCACTCTCAGGGAGACCTGATTTGGAAGTTGATGTTCCTGGAAATGCTTGTGTCAGGGTTTCTGAAACGGAACAGAAGGGCTTCAGCCTTTTGTTTCTGATGTAATTATTTCGCAAGATCCTCAAGCAGTTACAGACAGATGTTTCTTATTAAACTCAGAGCACCATTGTTCACTCATTATTTCAAGACACCATTTGCTAAAATCCCACTAATAAATTTAGATCAGAGAGGATTTACTTCAGAGTCTGTGTTGGGGCAGCGTTTACAGTTTACCATGTTTGTTTCTCTCCTGCTTAATTCAGTGACATTACTTTCAGTTCTTCTCACAGAGGCATGCTTGGAAATATTTTTAACATATAGCACTGCACCAAGCTTTCCTAAAAGCAGTATCAGATCTGCACCTTAATTCTGTAGAATGCTTCAACTAGCATTTGTCAAGGGAGAAGAAAGGAAAGAAGAAAGTTATTTACCTACAAATCTTAGGCATGTGTGTTGAACCTCTCCTTTCCCATATGGCATCAAGGAATCTTGAATCTCTCTCTTCACTAAACTCCACTGACGCTAAAAGGGAGTTTATGCTCCTAAATATGGTCCCCCTATTTCTAATGTTACTGACATCCATACTTTGCCTGCACCTCCCTCACACTGGTCACCGTCCTTGTAGACTGATGCTCAACAGGTCTCCCAGGCAGAGCCCTCATGAAGCTGTAGCTACCTCCACCTTGGATCTGTGCCACAGGATTTTAAGCATCCTTCCAGGCTGAGGTTTCCTTACATCACAACTGGCTGTTTTTTCTAGGAAGAGCTAACAGTGCAGTTCAGTCTGAATCTGCTCTCATATCAGCATACCTTCACTAACTTTCAAATGGCTGAGCTTACCATGATCAGAGCAAGAGTCAGGCACTTTAACATCCCCTTCCAAGTAAATAAAGGTTTTGCTTTGTTTTGGGGGGAACCAATCTAGTCTCTGTTTCTAACTTTCATTTACATTAAAGCAAAAATTTTCTAGTTAAGGCAAGGAGAAGGATTTGAAAACTTAAGAAACAATTGTTGTTACCATCACATGATGTTACCTTGAGCAAAATGAAAAACTGCATTTTGACTCTGACTCAGAAAGACTCCATGCAAAGCAATAAGAGATGGACTTTCCATAAGGTTTTTGCAGCTTAGTCACATTTAAACCAAAAAAAGAAAAGCTATTAAATTACAGAGGTTGCCAGATCTAGAGCTAGGAGCAGCTCATGTGGTAAATGAGTCATCTAAACAACTCATTTTAATTTTGCCTTCCAATTCTATCTTTCCTTTATGAAAAAATAAAGTCTTTCTCTGCTCTCAATAGTCACAGCCCTAGCTGATGCATACTTCCTAATCTATTGCAGCATCCGAGACAAATAAAAACATTTGCAGCTTTCTCTCTTGGGAAAGCACAGTGCACATTGCAGTTATCTTTGGCCACAGGTATAGGACTTCTGTCTGACTCCTGCCCTATCCAGGATGCAGATCAACACAGAAGAGACCTCAGCCTGATCAGACGTTCAGTGAACTCAAGCATATGAGCCAGGTCTGCCCTCCCCAGTGGCACTGGAACTTAGTTCAGTAACTCACTGGTTCATGCCCCAAGTACCAAGGCCAACTACCAATTTACACGTAAAAGGCAAAATGAGTCATCCATGTCACAACACCCCATCATTAGACCCCTTCCCAGTTACTCTTCAGCCAGAAGAAGTCTTGGGCTTTTATGTACTACTATACTGTAAAAAATGAAGCACACTCACAGCACTGCCTCTTCCCATCGATGGATCAGACTAACCAAAGGCAAATCCCCTCAAAGCCCATACAAAGACACCACGGCTAAAATGGCTTTCTGGTCATCAAAACAGCAACAATAAATTTAGAAATAACCTGCCAGGCCTTCCCACATACACATTTGAGTTACAACTGTAACTTCAAACTGGGACCAGAAAAGGGAGAAAGGGGTCCCCTCATAGACAATCCAGTAAAGGACTGTCCGTGACTCTGTACAGAGTTTGCCATGTTAGTGAACATTTTTTATGTAAGGTAAATGAATCAGCAGAGCACTAAAGAACAGGAGTGACCTTCTCAGAATCCTTTCTAAATGTTTCAACAAGGTATATTAATTCCAGGTAGGCTAACAAGGATATCAATTTGATAAAATATAAAATATGAATTTTCTTCATTCCTAGTTCATCTATAAAGATCAATCAGTCACATCTTTCTACACACTCGTGAGATGGTAACATCCCTTGTGTGTCTTGGCAAATCAGCACCTTGTTGGTGTAAGGGACACACTCTAAGTGCAAACTGCACCAGGCATGACAGTTGTCTTATCTCTGCCAAGCCCTTTGCGCGTTACCATCGGCAGGTCATGGTTTCTTGGTGACATGTAGCATTCTGTACTGACATTTTTTCTCTTTCCTTATCCCTACAGCACTTTTTACAATGGGCGGCAATGGTGACGGGCAGCCATGCAAATTCCCCTTTAAATTCCAGGGCCAATCCTATGACCAGTGCACAACAGAAGGCAGGACAGATGGGTATCGATGGTGTGGAACCACCGAAGACTACGACAGAGATAAGAAATATGGATTCTGTCCAGAAACTGGTATGAGGAATATTGCTTGCACGGAACAGTCTAATTTGTTCTAAGTAACAAACCACCTTTTCTACACCTTCACCACAGAAGTGATGAGTTTGGCACAGTTTCAGCATAGGTGGCCAAGGGAGTAACTACAAGAGGAACAAGCTATATAAATGATACAGTATGCCGTAGGACACCAAGGTTATCAAGGATACACAAATGTTACTGAACCATAGGACTAATGTCTGCTGCTTCAGGATAATTACAAATAGAATTTGTTAATTTTCTTCTTGGAAGAGAAGTCTCATGTGGTGGAAGAAAGCATGGATAATATTTTAGTTTAATCTTAGCATTTACACTTAAAAAAATAAATCCTGTTTAGAATGTTAAACTTGAGTTAGCGGATCTTTTCAGGAATCCCAAAGAACTAAGTGAAATGGTTTAGACAGGAAAATAGATTTCTGCTCTTCACACAAATTTTTACACTTTTAAACCTGAGTTTTATTACATAAAAGGACAAAAGTTACTTTATAGCCCTGTACAGGTTGGCAGATGTTTGATTCCTAGGATAAGAGACAAGAGCCATAGTATCCTGTAAGTTAGCTATGGCAGTTCTAAAATCCCAGGCTTTCAACAGAGCCATGGGGAGGCTGCACTCACCCCATAGCACTCTCAAGCTACTTTTGAGCCTGTGTGCATCCTGCAGTTTGAGTGTTTTGAAAATGGCCTAATCAGTTGCAACAGAGATTTGATGTATTGGTACTTGGCTTCCTGTTAGTCCCAGTAAGTAGGTGTAACTCTTCAATTTTACCTTGCCGATGTTTTTAGAAACATTTTTTTCAAAACTATCACACTCATTATAACTTGTTACACAATTAAGAAGAGGAAAATCTACATGATAGTTCTAACAAAAGAACCAGTATATCTAGAATCTATATAGCCAGAGTTTTGTATTCTTCTCATACTGTGCTTATGATACCTACTTTTAACTGTAATTTTAAATTTAGCTGTACCTTCTTCCCTTTAGAAAATATTTGTATATTCATAAACAAATGTTATTTCTTATCTATTACCACACATATACTGCACAAATGAGAACAAACTTAGAGGAAAAATTTACAAGTTTTCACCAAAACAGCTGTTGGAAACAAAGAAGTCATCCACGTTTGATTTCTTTTTCTTTAGAAAATGTTTTAAACCATATGCTTTTAAGCTTCAACCTGCTGTCAGAACAAAACAATTCCTCAATTTATTCAGTATGACTCCTGAACCTTTGGGGGTTTGGTTTTTTACTTCAAAGTATATACCTCAGTGAGACATCTACTAACCAGTCGGATACTCAATAGGCCTTTAACCTTTCTGACACTAAACCTACCTCTGATCTATTTGAGACACACTTTAAAACATCACCAAGAGAGACCATCAAAAGATACTTGCTACGCAACCACCTTCCACAAGCCACTACTAACTGCTGCTTTTTTCAGAGCTCTGAACCTAAGTCCAGGGTTCATTCTTGCTCCCACCCAAACCATTGGCAAGGTCATTGCAATGGCAATGCCTTGACTTTTCTCCTTATTTTCTGTCAGGCATTTTATTTTATTGCTTATATTCTCAATCCTCATGTTCTTAAGAGGATTGCAGATTTTCTGCTTGTCTCCTGTTTTTAATGAGTAGTTCAGAAGAAGAGGCATCAGTTTAATCTCACAAAAGAGGTTCCCTTCTCACTGTTTTCCTGTCATTCTCCACAGCTATGTCCACAGTTGGGGGAAATTCTGAGGGAGCTCCTTGCGTATTCCCCTTCATCTTCCTTGGGAATAAATACGAGTCCTGTACGAGCGCAGGGCGCAACGATGGCAAACTGTGGTGTGCTTCTACCAGCAGCTATGATGATGACCGCAAGTGGGGCTTTTGTCCAGATCAAGGTAACCCAGCCTGCCAGAACAACACAATGGTAACTGCACAGTGATCACACCGATGACACCACAGTTACCATGATCTCATTCTCATACTTCTCACTCCTGCTTGCAGTACTTCTCTCCCCAGCCCAAAATCTGAGCAAAAACTCTACATTTAAATGTGTAACTGCTGTTGAAGTCAGATCCAGAGCTCATCTCCCTGAAGCATTCAGATTTTTCTAGAATTATGACTGTGAAGCATATTTCCAAAGTTTGTGTCTTTTAGTAATTAAATAAAACAACCTGGTTTTCCTTCCAGGGCTAAAAGCCACAAGCACTATACTGTGTATGGTTCTGGATTGCCCAAGACAGGAAGGACATGGAACTGTTGCAGCAAGTCCAGAGGAGGGCCCTGAAGATGCTTAGAGGGCTAGAGCACCTCTCCTATGAGGACAGGCTATGAGAGTTGGGGCTCTTCAGCCTGGAGAAGGCTTCAAGGAGACCTTGTAGTAGCCTTCCAGTATCTGAAGGGGGACTACAGGAAGGCTGGGGAGGGATTATTTACAAGGTCTTGT
>VWYK01092934.1:0-16770 GCA_013399775.1 Semnornis frantzii
ATTGGCTCAAACCAGCACAGTTTGTTCTTAACATGTTACTGAAAGCTCTTCCTCACAGGAGGACTTGTGAGGCTTTGAAGCAGTGTCCCAGAAGGAGCTGGCAAATGCTGTCTGTGTGTGTGCCATACTTATTATGTGCAGTCTGAAGGATGCATAGACTCCCCTACCTGAGTCGTGACAGAAGAAAATCACTTCCAGTGTAACCAAAAGGTGGAAAATTCCTGTTAAGGAAGAAGTTCTCCACCCGGTTTGTAATTAAGCTGTAAAACTTACTGCCAGGGGAAGTCCTTCCAGACCCAAACCAAGCAAGAAGCACTGCATAAGTCAAGGAAGAAAAATAGAATTGTCCAAGAGATGAGAGCTCATATGCAGGCATTTCTACATATCAAACCTCCTTGTTTCAGAGTTAAAACTGATCCTTGGCTGCTGATTTCCAGCAGTTGATTGCACTTCTTGCAGTTCTTAGCAAGGTGTTGCAGTTCTTAGCAAGGTGTTGCAGTTCTTAGCAAGGTGTTGCAGTTCTTAGCAAGGTGTTGCAGTTCTTAGCAAGGTGTTGCAGTTCTTAGCAAGGTGTTGCAGTTCTTAGCAAGGTGTTGCAGTTCTTAGCAAGGTGTTGCAGTTCTTAGCAAGGTGTTGCAGTTCTTAAACTGGCAGAGGGGAGATTTAGACTGGATGTTAGGAGGAAGTTGTTTGCAGTGAGGGTGGTGAGACACTGGCACAGGTTGCCCAGGGAGGTTGTGGCTGCTCCCTCCCTGGAGGGGTTGAAGGCCAGGTTGGAGGAGGCCTTGAGTGAGCTGTGCTAGTGGGAGGTGTCCCTGCCTATGGCAGGGGGTTGGAACTGGCTGATCCTTGAGGTCCCTTCCAACCTTACCATTCTGTGATTCTGTGTGTTCCTGACTATTTTTGATTCACTTCTGGATGAGGTTTGTGGCTCTGCCCTGCTTGATCACTCCTCAACTTGCATGTCATTGTTGTAGTATACTAGAGAGGGCAGGAGGCATCACCCTCATAATGCATATCACACCTTCATTAGTATTCCTGCTTCTCTCTTGTATTCCTGACTACAGCCCCAGGAGTGCTGCCTTTTGAGGTTTTGTTTGAAAATGCATTAAATAAAAAAATAAAAACAGAAGATACAAACAAACAGAGATTGTTCTGTTCCTATTACCATATGATTCAATCCCATGGCAGTGAGCTGGTGCCCAGTCCTGCAAGTCCCTGAAGAAGTGTAAAGAGGAAAGAAGCACTCTCAGGGTCCTGCCTGAGGTAGTTGCTTTCTGCTTTGGGTGTATCCTTGTCCTGGTTTTGGGGTGAAATCCTGCATCCTTTGGCAGTTACGTGCAGGTTGCTAGGTGCAACGTTGCTTTTTCTGCCAGCTCTCTCATCCCTCCCTTCTCGTGGCAAGGCACAAGGCTTGCAGGGGGGTGGGGCTGGGTTTGTTCTATTTCTGCCTGCTCTTTGAGAAGGTAGTCTGTAGTCACTTCTGATCATTTGAATTTCTTTCCCTTCTGTTATTCTGGGGTTCCGACATCGGAGCACAAAATGTTTCTTCAGTTGACTCTTTCTTGTCTTATGTGAAGAAGAATCCTTGCACTGCTTGATGTCTTCCAGCTTCCACTTAGAATTTAGCAACTGATTCATCATTTGGAAAAAGATTACTTCAGCCAAGCACACTGTGAGGAAGTGAAGGAGTCTGATGCAGAGTGTTGCATAGCAACTTTATTGAATGGAAAGTGCATACATGTTCTAATATTTGGTGTGTAACTGCAGTAATACTTCTGTGGAGCTATGGGCATTGGCTATATTATGCTGCATTCTTATTACTGGCTGTGCAAGAAATAGAATTTCAGATTTTGGGGAGGTTCTGCTCTTTCTAAATATTTATTTGTTTATTTTCCCCTCAGTCAGGGCAAAAATAAGAATAAACATTTCCTGTCCATTTTAATCCAGTTTTATTCTGCCTTATTTTAGTTACTTTGTTTTGGCTTTTCTATTTTTTTTTTTTTTGTTTCCTTATACTTGGTCCTGCCAAAGAGGTTTAAAAGTCAAAAAAATCCTCAACTGTGCTGTTCTAGTATGAAATTGCTTTCCTCTCCTTGCTTCTTGTCCTCCTTTTTTCTAAGTGATGTTCCAGTAATGATCACAACACTGAAGTGTTTCCATTTCAGTGAAATAGCTTTTTTTTTTCTTTCTTTTTTTCCCCCTGGTAAAAGTGCTGTGTTGGAAAATCTTGATTTAGCTCCATTTGTCTTCATTAACTATTGTGAGTAAGTTCCTCCATGGGTTCCAAACAGACTGGAGTTTTCTG
This sequence comes from Semnornis frantzii, assembly GCA_013399775.1. NCBI lineage: Eukaryota > Metazoa > Chordata > Aves > Piciformes > Ramphastidae > Semnornis > Semnornis frantzii. The sequence continues at coordinate 2,309 of VWYK01092934.1, forward strand.
CTTTTCCTCTACACTTCTCAAAGATATAAGCCAAAGCTTGTGGGTTTAATCTTTCTTAAGTTTCAGACCAGGTGAGTGAAACTTCATGTTGCCAGCAGACAGAATAATGCAGCTGACATCTCCTAACTCACAGCTCTGCCTTCAGCTCACCAGACCAAAGCACCAATATAAAGTAGTCTGAAGCAGCTGAACCCTGGAATGGGAGAAGCAGATGTTTTATACTTACATGCCTCCCTTCAATCTGTCTTCAGCACTGAGCTACCTGAGTTTGGTGCCGCAACAGTGCCTAAGAGTGGTCTGGCTGTGAACCCCCCACGCTTGGCACAGGGGAGGAATGGTGACATTTGCTTCTCTAAATGTGTTTTTGAAGAACTAATTTCACTGATGAGTGTGTGTGAAATTAGCTTCTGAGTTGAGATATATTAGACTGTAAAGCAGTCTCATTTGCAGCTAGATCAGACAAAAAGCAAGTGCATTTGACAGGCACTGTCCTGCCCTAGCAGTTGGAAACCCAAAAGGATGATGAGATTCCTCTTCTAAGAGCCCTTCCCTACAGGGTCTTTGCTTCAGATGCCTCAGTCATCCCGAAAGAGGACTATCACTTGCTTGTTCTCTTTCCAGTGCTAATTTCCTTTCAAAAATAAACTCTTCCATGTAACCCTTTTGGAAGTGCCTCTTTCCCTTCACAGCCTCATTTGTGAAATGCTGACTGAAACTCAGGTGATTTTCCAGTCATTTAAACTTATCCCATCCACAGTTGTGTAAGCTGTCCTGTAAGTATTTATTATCACATCTCAGTGACACACAAACCACGGGCAAGGGTCTGTGCACACAGATTTATCCACACTCAGACACAGCTCTGGGTAGGTCAGTACAGGGACAAAAGTAATGTTCTCTTACAGCATCCATACACAAGTTAAGATGTCAAAAAGCCCTTTTCACTCCCTGCTCAGGCTATGTGTGGCTCAAAAGCATTCAGAGAAGCTGACAGCTTTCTACAGGCTCAGTCCCAAGTAGGTGGGCAGTGAAAGGATGGAGGAAAGCTGCCAGGGGATGGACTTGACCGACAGGGTCGTGTTCAGTTTATATCCTCCCTTCCCAACCCAATCTCCTAGCCAAGGGTAGTGATGCATTGAAGATGTGATTTATTCCTGGAGCAGGCCATTAAAGGATGCCTTTCCTCAGAGAGGGGGCAGATGGGAGATGGAATTGTAACTTACAGCTGTATTTTCCTGTATGTGAAGCCCTTTATCAAGTCAGTTGGGCCCTACATCAGACAGGCAGGTTCAGCATACAGAGCAATGGTGTGAGGAGAAGGAGAACAGCATGAGGATCAATAGAGAGGAGAGCAGGGCTTGAAGGAAAAGTGCACAGGAGGCCAGGCCAGGCTTTGCTAAGCACAGTATGCAAAGCTGTGATGCACTTGTGTGGGTAGGGCAATGCCGTGGAAGTGAGGGGGCAGGGGGAGAGAGAAGGGGAGGAAATCAAAACTGAGACAAGGATGAAGTCAGGAAAGCTTCCTGACTCTCAGGTAAGTACTCTGGATGGGTTTCCAGATGAGTTCTTCTCTGGGGCTTTTTAACAAACCCAGCAGGCTGTAACAGACCCCACATCGAGTAGTGCTGAAGGGAGTCTTCAGTCAGACAGGCTCAGATTTCAGTTACTCCTCCTCTGCTCTCAGTGCCGTTTTCCATGTGTGATATGTTGCCACGTGTTTAAATGAGCAATCAAAGCAAATCTGGGAGGGGAAAACCCCAAACCAAAATGGGAATTACATCTCTGTGTTTGTATAGCATCATGGAAGTCAGCTGAGGAACAGTGAAGGAAATGTAGATGTGATGATGCCTTCCTTTGTACCATACAGTGCTTAGTTTTGGGGTTTTTTGGTTTGTTTTTTTTCATTTTTCAGTCACAGATCATGGGAGAAATCATAGAATGGTAAGGCTGGAAGAGACCTCAAGGATCATCCAGTTCCAACCCCCTGCCATAGGCAGGGACACCTCCCACTAGCACAGGGCACTCAAGGCCTCCTCCAACCTGGCCTTGAACCCCTCCAGGGAGGGAGCAGCCACAACCTCCCTGGGCAACCTGTTCCATCTTGCCCTCTCTGAAGCAGTCTGCTCCATTTCATTGTTACTATAAAAAAAAGTATTCAGAGGTCACAAATGATGTGCTTATAGGCTGTCAAATGGGCTTAAAATTTGAAAATGGTAAAGGAAAAACCAACCCCAACCCACAAGTTATTTTTATTTTCCCCATGGCTTTCAGACATTTAGACCTGTGACTCAGATCTTGCAGTCCTCATTTTCTCTTTTTTTCCCACCATAGTAGTGAAGAATAGAAGCTTTTCTTTTTTCTTTCCTCACTGTGATCCAAGACTGTCAAATCATAGCAAGATCTCATGCCTGAAGGTTTATGCCATGCATCCCAAGACTCCTGATAAAAAATCACAAGATTTAGCTACAGCACTTTGGAGTTGGTGTTATTGGAAGTAAAGCAAGTCTGGGGAGGGAAAAAAAAAACCCAAAACCACCACCACAACAAACAAGCAACAGAAAACCAGTCCTAAAAAGACCTTCAGCAGAATCTTTATTTCTCCTTTCCCCTCTAGGGGAACCTACACAGGCAGAATTTTAAGGATGCTCAGCACTTGTGGCGATTCTGCTGCCTGTTCAAACAGGCTCAGCCTCCAGTGTACACAGTGCTCTTGAAAGCCCAGCCACGTAGTTTGCTGCTTAAATGGGAGCTGGGCTGCTTTGCAAAATCTGTCCCATGGCACCTATCAAGCAGTAGATACCATGGAAATGTGAGCAATAACGACAGTGTGTTATAAGGGGAAAGATAATGTCACATTACACTAATGCAAATTACACTCTGTGTGTGTGTGGGCAGGGCAATTTACAACCACAACCTGAAATTTCTCAGCCTTCATCTATTCAGGGCCCAATTCTCCTTTTCACACACATCTCACTTAACGTCGTGTCACTGCCTGCAGTAAAGAGAGAGACACAATTGGTGCTGGTGACAGCAAGAGGAAACCAGCTCCCTTGAATCTTAACCAGAAGTTGCATTAACACTGCTTTACATAATATTGTGCATTGTTCTGTCCTTACACAGCACCAGGGATGTTTAAAGACCTCTATGGAGGTGTGGGTTAGAGGGAGACAGAACAGTGGAAGTGGCTGCCCAGGAGGTTTGTGGAATCTCCCTCTCTGCAGGCATTCAAAACTCTCCTGGATGCATTCCTGTGTGATCTGGTATAGGTGATCCTACTCTGCAGGGGGATTGCCCTTGAATGATCTTTTGAGGTCCCTTCCAGCCCCTGACATTCTGTTATGCTATGATTAAGGGTATTTATAGAATGGAGGCAAGTGGCTCACAGCCACAGCACCTGAGTTACCTTTTGTCCCCAGTGCTGGGTGACCCCTGGCAGTCTGAAAGAAAAGCTGGCACCATAGGTTTGTGATGGAGCTTGCACAGTCATGACTGCAGTGATAAATGGGGGAAAAATGAGATGATTGGTGAATGAACAACAGTAGCAGGTGGTAGTAGGTGTTGCTTCTTAGATGTTCAGTATTAGAAGAAAGAAGAGAATGACAGCAATCCCCCAGAGAGACAGCTCTGTGAGAAATTATCTGGCACCTGGCATCACTCTCCACAAGAAAAGATACCTAACAACCCAAAGCCTGCAAGGAGTTAATGGGCCAAGAGAGTGAAGAAGGGGAGTCCTGAGTGAGACTTTTGCTTGTGCTTGTTTCTGTTTGTGTCACAGATAAGGTGGCTACCAACCAGGCTTACAGTGGCACATGCTGAATGTGAGCTTTAGATTGGGCCTCAGCTAGGCTGGCAGTCTCTGTAGCAGGGTTCAGCCTGCTGCAGAGCTGAGGCCTCTGCTTTTTGGGTCATGACAGAAATTGTACTGAGGCTCTTCTTTCTTCAGAGATGTCTGCATGTGAAGGTAAATGCTCTGGATTTTACCCTCATTCTTGAGGGTCAAGTCTGGAATTAGGAGGCCTCACCTCTGAGCTTGTTTCTTTAAAGCCCCTTGTAGTTTCACCTGGCTAGGCTCCAGTTTCTGGTCCCTCTCTAGGGCTGGTAAGGCTCAAGTTTATCAAGGATGATCCATTTTGTGCACTGGGTCTTGTGCATCTTAGACAAAACTGCAAAACATAAGAGCTCAGGGGTCATGTTTAGACCATTTGTCTTCTGTGAAAGACTTACAAGATGCAACCTCAGAAGATCTAAGTATTCAATTCACAGCTCATGTTTTACATCATTTATGATCTGATGAGAAGATTCTTTTTCATGACCTTGGTGTATATGTCTCATAGTGTTCTCCCAAAGTGGAGTTTATTGTGTTGTATTGGGCTTGGGTTTTGTTGTTGTGAGTTTTGTGGGGTTTTGTTTGGTTGTTTTTTGTGAGTTTGTTTGGGTTTGGTTTTTTTAGGTTGTTTTTGTTTGGGGGGAAGGGGATTGTTTATATTTAGCATCTTGACATTCTCTTTAAAAGCAGTTCTTTCTGAATAGATCTTTACTACTCTGTGCTGGAAGCTGGTCATGTTTCTTTGTAGGATTTTCAGTAAGTCTGCAGCAAAGAAATGTGGCAACAGCTACTTGGGATGCGAGCCAGCCCGGGGCTCGGTGGGACTCGTTGCTATATATCATGCTAAAGAGAATTACAATTTCCAAAGTTCCTGACACTTCTGTATCCTAAATCTCACTGGGAGGGGCCTAGTTCCTCAGTGTGCAGATGACATTTGATGAGCAGGTAGGAAGGGGAGCTCTGAGGCATTCAGAGTGCTGACATTCCTGGCACCTGAGCCCCCTTTTGGGTGGTGCGCCGAGCATCGTGGTTACGCAGCACTCGTGTGTGTGTTTTCTCATCTTCCCCCTCAAGGAGAGCAGAGTGTCTTGGCTTTAATTTGCACTCTCTTTTTGGCAGGTCTTTTGGCTGAGTGTATTGGGGGGTGTTGCAAGTGGTATGTTTTTTCTCTCTTCTTTTCATTTTGATACTAGTCTTGCCCTGACCTGATCCATCTAAGGTAAATGTCTTGTTCTCAGAGTGAAAAGTGGTGAGATCTGTGCTGGTCCCTGGCTCCAGAGGCTTGAGAGAGTTCTTTCTCTTATGTCACTATGCTGCCTACTCTGGAGAGCTCTGTTGTCCCAGCAGGGTGAAGCTCTGGCCAGCAGTGTTTTCCCAGAGCTTTGGTCCCTCTTTAGCTACCCTAAGCTTAAGCTGAGAAGTAATTTGAAGGTAGGGACTGAGAACACTTAATGCTTGAACTCGATTCAGTATCCTAAGGGAAGACACTGCACTGAGGTGAGGCTTGATGTGCCCATGCTACTGAGAAAATTAACAGCAGCTTTTTGCACTGGCTGAAGCTTTGTAAGTGCTGGAAATGTCAGGCTTTGATATTTTCTGTTGTCAAACTGAGAAGTGACAAAAATTTGGATAATTGAAAGTTAGGTCATCAACAGGCTGAGCAGGATGAGGTGTCTGAGCCAGTCAGAGAGGCTTGAAAGCTTTGATTGCTGGCAAGGCAAGAGTAGGGCTTTGGTGAGGGACTTAATGGTGTTCCAGAACTGTGGCTCAAACTGACATCCTGCAAGTACCAAGCCCCCAACACTGAATGTGTCCTGCAAATGCACTGGGAATCTGATGAGAGATCAGTGGAAGGATTTTGCTTGCCTCTTATCAAGGCCAGTGCTTCACATTTGTGTCTGGGGCAGCTTTTCCTCAACAGCAGAACAGCAGAAGGTAGTGTAAGATGTTAAGTGGACCTGTTTTTGCATGGGGTTCATTTACTCTGGGCCAGGCCAGCCATGGCAACCTGCTTACTCTTGCACTGGTGCAAAGCAGGGGTGACAGTCTTCAGTGTGAGGCTGGTTTTGCAGCCTGAGCAGAAGGCATCTGGAGCTGCACATCAACCATTCCAACTGAGCTCCTCTGCCTTACATGTTTGCAGAAGAAGCCTCAGGTAGAAGGAATGCAGGAGAAGGAAAAAGATCTGAGTGGCAGGGAAGTTGTTGATGAACTTGGCAGTCCATCTACTGTTGCACATACATCTGATTGGTTCCTCTTTATAGTAGTTTGGCCTCACATTTTAGCTGATATAAAGGATGCAGCCTGTGAAATGGCAGCTAAACCTTGGATCAGCAACAGATCAGTGAGGAGGGTCACAAGTTAGAGCATCAGCTTGCACTGTGCACACCAACTGAGATTATTTTATCTGCAGGGTCAGCTGAAAAAAAACAACCAACCAACCAAAAAACCCACAACACACTCCTGCCCTCAAACCCACAAAACACAAAACCAAACCCCCCAAACATCTCCACCTCTCTCTGTGCATGCAATCTATCTGCTGGAATGGTTCCTCAGTTGTGAAAATTCCCCTAAAGGAGCATGCAGAGGGAAACCCTGCCAAGCCCATGCTCGCTGGATGGACTGCCATGTGTCCTGGGGCAGGAAGAAGGTGCACCTGGACAAGCAGCCTGGCTGAGGAACAGAAGAACACTTCTGGTCTCTGCACTGCATCCTGCCAGCTCCGGTCACAAGTGCTGAGAGGGAAGAGATTTACTTTTGCTCCAGTTAAAATGACCATGGGTGGCCTGGCCCATGGTGCAGATAAGACAGGTGCTGTGAATTGTGCTGTCTTCCATCTGGCTTACTCTAAGCAAGGGAACAAACGCCTCAGACTGCATTAGCTTTGCTCCTCACTGTGGAGCTGGGGAGAACAAGGAAGCCTCAAAGATGGGTGAGACACAAGGAAGCAAGAAGAGAGGGTTTCTTACCCTCTCCTGAGCTTCCATTCAGATTACACAGTGGGTACTCCCCGGGAATGAATCGGCTCAGCTGTTGGTTCTCACTCCTGAAGGGGCAGGTGGAGAAAAGGCTAAGTGACGGAGTGCTGCCGAGCACTGCATGGCTGGCTCCGACTGCCTGAGTCTGGCTGCTCCTCAGCCCTGCCCCGGGCTGTCCCCAGGGCTGCCACATGCCGGGCCAGGCTGCTTAGCTGTGACGGGCAGGCTAATCGGGGCTGATCGCCAGCGTCTGGAGGGAGCTGCGGTCACTGCGGCATCTGCGGACTTTGTCAGGAAGAGCCTCCGTGTGCTGCTGGGGTGAAGCAGAGGGTTTGCTTTGCTTGAACCCTGGAGGCAGTTCAGGGACTTTGCTTTGTCTCTTGGTTTTGCTCAGCCCTGTGCTTCCCCCTGGCACTCCTCACCCTCCCACTCCTCATCCCCGCGGCATACTGTCCCCGCATCGTCCACCGCTACGTTGGAGTAGTGGATGCATCTCTGTTGTGCTTTGCTCCTGAGCGATGGAACATCCTTCCCTACCCCTTGCCCAAGGGCATGAGCGAGCAGCAGGGAAGCATTTTTGAGCATTGTTTCATGAGAACCCTTCCTTGGATGCCCACAGCCTGATGCTGTTTCTTTTCCTCCTTTCACCTGGTCTCCTTGTGAGGGTGAATGGGAAAAAGAAAAGGTCTTTCAGAGCCCACACCTGACACTCATGAATATTTCATGTTTCTAGCTCTTCTTGCCCTTGAAGAGCAAAACCTTTTCATATCTGATGCCCTGGGAGCCTATTGCCTGCTGAATGTTGCTTCATCAATGCTTTCCCTCCCTGCTTTTTCTCCAGCCTGCCCAGCCCCTCTTCTTTTCTCTTCTCAGGGAACATCTCTTTTCTTCAACAGCTGCTTCAGAAAAGGTCATTGTCCTTTTCAAATTCCCTCCTTGCTGTGAGCCAGCATGGCTTCTACTCTGCCAGTGGTAAAGGACAAAAGAGGATGTGGGGAGGGAGGCTGGGAGATGTGTGCATGTACACTGCAGAGCAGTGCAGAGGCAGAGAAACGGTGTAGGTACAGTGAGAGAAAAAAGGGACAGAGGATCAGGCAGAGGTGGCAGGAGGTAGGAAGGAAGCAGCAGCAGGATTTGCCAAGGAACTGGCTTTCCAGCACCTTCCAGAAGTTGTCATGCAAGATGCACTGATGTTACTGTGGATAGGGGCTTGGCCAGCAAAGAAGAGACATCCCAGTTCCCCAGTGCTGAATCTGCAGTGACAGATATGCTTTCTGCCCATTTCCATTGCCCTACAGCTGCAGTAACAGCTCATTATCTCTGCCATCTGCAGGAAGTCACCACTCTTCATCAAGCTTTTCAGGCTTCTCCCTCTTGCCCCCCTACCCTGTGAGTGCTTAAGGAACCAGGGACCATCTGCAACCTGCTTCCATTCAGGCAGACCCCAAAACACTGCTTTGTAGGTCCTACCTAAGGAGGGCTCATCCCTTCTTGCCTATGAAACTGTTCAGGCACCAATCAGCCAGAGTCCTTCCTTGGAGACATCCAACAGATGCCCTGGCATGGCTGCCAGAGCAGCCTGCCCCTTCCTGGCTCCAGGGCACTGCAAAGCCCCAACCATGGACAGACTCATGCAGGGCTACTGGCTTGGCAGGGGGAGGACAGGGAGGCTGTGAGGGTTTCCCCCCAAAGTGTCCATAGGGGCTGGCAGAGGTGCAGGAGGAGCACTACCAAAATGTCATAGCAAAGAATGGGGCTCAGGCACTCCAGCATGAGTATCACAACAGGAGAGGCCAACGATGGAGAGAACAAAGGCACTGAACTTGAATTTACACAATGCCTTCATCTGTATGGAAGTAGCAGTTGAAGTACCTCCCCTAGCTGGGTAAACTCAGCAAAGGAGGTCCATTTAATGGAAAATGGATGTTTCTGGTCAAAAATGGCATCCCAGAACAATTGCTTTGCAGTTTAGGGCAGGAAGAAGAAGAGGCTTTGCATGAAGAGATGGTTTTGTTTTAAAGGTGCTGGGCACCTAGCAGAATTGCAGTTGGTGTCCAGATGTGTGTGGCTTCAGCAATCTTGCTTTTGAAGAACTGATCTCATATTCAGTCAGCATCAATGAGCAGGCATAACTCAACTGAAAGACAGAAAAAGCAGAAATTTGATTTTGTTTGGGCTTTGAGATGGAATCCACCAATGTTGAAATCATTTGATGTGGAAAAGGCACCAAGTGCTGAGGCCACCTGCCTGGCATGAGGCCATCTGCCAGTTCTTGGGTTCTTCAGGGCTCTAGACACCCCTAAAGAACTAGCACGGGGTCAGTTGCTATGATCCTAAGGCTGTGCACAGTCCTGTACCAGCAGCAGCCCCTCTGAGGGTCAGGATGGAGAGTGTATGGCAAGGGAAGATGTTTCCAAGGAAAAGGCAGGCAAGTTTTGCAAGTCACTTGTCTTCTGATGGGCTGTGGGCAAAAACTGTTTTTGCAAATTCTGACCCAACAAAGCCTATTTTCTGTGAAACTCTGGTGGGGCTGCCAATTCTGCCTGTTCAGCTGAAGGCAGCCTCATTCTTCCCATTACCTGTGCTCTGAGATGGAGCTGGCATCAGTTGATCTGAAAAACGTTGCCTCTTCTTACATCGCTGCTGGCAGAGCTTCCTGTGTCACTTGGCCCTCTCTAATGTGCTGACCAGAATAGTTTATGACATCTACTGAGTTGGTGCTGTGAAGCAGTGTTAATGCTGGCAGTGTGCTGCACCACAGTGAGGGTGTGTGGCCTTAAAGCCCAAAGCGTTGTGCAGAGCATTGCCTCAGAGCCTGGCAGGTCACAACAACAGAGAGCAGGGCACTGTGACTATGCTGTTGGGCTTTGTGCCCAGCTCAGAAAGCTATCAGTGCCTCGTGACATGCCCACAATCCCTCGAGTGGCTGAAGCTGTGCCCCTGCACTGCTAAGTTACTGAGGTACTGCATAGAGACTGCTTTAACCAGTGGCTGAGCAGCCAGGCAAGCAGGGCTTAGCTGCTGCTCCAAGTGTGACTTCAAGGTTAATGCCATAATTCCTTCTCCTTTGTCATGCCCTCAGTAAGCATCCTCTCCTTCCGACGTGTCACCTACTAGCAAATATCAGTCCTGTCTCTCCCCATCGCTACCTGTCCCCAAAACATTTCCCCCCGAGATAAAACAGTCTGGTGTCCCACACCAGGCCCCCTTCTCCCTCTCGGTTCAGGGTCTGCGTGCCCCCTGCAGGCGCCACCTGCCTTGCGCCTCTGGCTGTGAGCAGCCTGGGGAATAAAGGCAGAGCATCAGGTACTGCGTTCTGTGGCTAATTACTGGATGCCGGGCACACAAGGGGGATTATCTTGTGCCTCAAAGGGCTGTCAGAGAATCCTAATCTTATCTTTCCCTCCTCTTCCCCTTTCCACTACCATCTGAAGTAATGAACTGGTTATAAGTACCTAATTAGCTAATTATTTGCCTGCCTACATGGAACATCTTCAGTGAAGGAACTCCCTGGGCCCCCAGGGAAGGGACCTCTGCAGAGGTGAGGAGAGGCAACTGCATGGGGGTAAAGGCAGTATGGTGATTCTCAGAAGGTTTTCTAGGCTCTTGGCATCCCTGGAGAGCAGAAGAAAAGTCATTAGTTGCATGAAGAAACAAACCTTTCCTTACCCTTACTTGGGGTTTCATGAGCTGAAGAGCAGAAGGAGAGGAAAAAAAATTTACAGAAATAATTTGTTAGGTAATTACATTTAAAAAAAGTCTTTCTTTTAAAACATTTGTACAGAGGTGCTGTGCCAACATCATTTCATGTTGTGCCTGCTACTCATGTCCTCCAGCCCTTTTTGGGGGTGGAGGAGTAGCCAAGTGAGGAGAGTGTGGTCTCCATGACTGATGATCTGTCACTGAGTGAACCAATTGGTGCTGGTTTATGGGTGCTGGAGAGGTTACTCTCTCTAGGCAGGCTGCCCTTGGTCCATCGAGGCAATTCCCTCAGGTTGCAGCATGCAGTTGTTGAACTGGGTTCACTTTCAGTCTGAGTCATCTTAGGATGGAGCTGTTGAGCTGCTGTGGACCTTTGGGACAGTTGTCACTCTGTTGTGCTTCCACAGGGAAGGGGGAGGGAGGGACAGCAGTCAGACAGCTGATGGTACCGAAAGCCTCAATCGCTTTGCTTCTCATTTCTGCAGATGGAGGCCTAGGGTTAAGGGATCACAGCACTGCAGCAGCTCTGCTGGCTGCCTGTCAGTAGAGGTTAGGACAAGAAAGGGCAGCAATCATAAATGTAACCTGGTCTGGGCACTAATTAATATCTGACACTCTGCTTTTATCTTCATGTGGCCTTTTTTTTTTAATTTAATGTGTACCTCCTGAATTCTCCTTTCCTTCTCCTTCCCTTTCTCTGTCTCTGTGCCTCCACCCCACACCTGCTCTTTCTGGTTCTCCCTCTACAGGCATGCGAATCCTTGTGAACTTGCTCCTGGACACCTTGCCCATGCTGGGGAATGTCCTCCTCCTCTGCTTTTTTGTCTTCTTCATCTTTGGCATCATTGGGGTGCAGCTGTGGGCTGGACTGCTCCGCAACCGCTGCTTCATGGAGGAGAACTTCACAATGTGAGTGCCTAGAAGCCTGTCTCTTTCCTTTCTTCCAGGGACATTTCTCTTTCTCCTTTGCTGCTCTCTTGTCTTCTGCTGCCTCGCTCCTTGTGTATTGCTTACTCCAAATGGCTCTAGGGTGGTAAAGAGTTGGAAGAGCTGAAGCTCTGAGGCACCAGTCGTGCTGCCTTTCTCCTAGACTTGTACCTTCTTCAAAAATCAAGAACCAGAGGAGGCTTCCAGAAATCCACAGTGCTACTGAATGCTTCTGCAGGGACATGTTTGGCACTTCCAAGATGGAGCTGAGGTCACTGTTTGGACAGTAGTGCATTACCTCTGGATGCTTTAGAGGGACACGAGGAAATTGTCGGCAAACTTCTGGAGTCGAATTGCACATGGTGTGTGCCATGGAAACAGGAGGGAGAGCTTTTGGGAGAGGTGTACCACAGCTGAGATAGTAGAAGTGGAAGTGCAGTATGGTTGCTTGAGTGGGATAAAAAAACCTATGGGGAAATGTGGAGTAGTTGTGAGAAAGAGCCTGGAACCACACAGGGGTGGACTGCAGGAACCTGAGGTTTATTCTAGGGGGTCAAAGAGGAGCCTGCAGGGCATGACTCTGCTCCTTGCTGTGGAAAATGCTCCTTTCTGTGGTGGAAAACATTCTGCCTGCTAGGAATTCTCCAATCACCTGCAGTTCCAGGGCACAAGTCCTACTGCTGACTTTCTGGCTTATGCAGATCTCAGGCTTTAAAATGCCATCTTAAAGCCATCTATTAATCCCAGGCATCCTATCAGTTTAGACTACTTAAACTACAGTTGTAGATCAGTTTAGACTGATCAAACAGTTACAAAGCTGTAGATGATCAGAAATTGGAATAGAAAGAGATAAAGGTGTGAAAATACAATCTGCAGAGCAACAGCAGGGTGGGAGAGCAGGAGCTACTTAAAGCAGCCATTTACTGTATGTTGGCTTTCCCCAAGGAATATGTAATGTTTAGAATGATTGTCCTTTATGTAAATGAGAGGTTGTAGTACTTTAGAGACTCTAATTACATCTGTGCAGAGCTGATGTAACTGAGAAGTGAATCGGGGCCACTGCCTGCGAACTGCCAGGCACTGGAAAAATCTTTTGCTGACCATCACTGGAGAAGTGAATCCTGCAGGCATCCAGTTCAGCAGTGATGTGGATGTGTTACGACAGATCTGTGTGGTTCAGTCCTGCTTAGTTTATCTTCAGAGGCATCCTTTTCTTTTTCATCAACACCTATCCTCTTCCAGTGACACTTAGTGGAGAAGTCTGCACTCGCAACATGAAAGCCACGGATTGTAGCACTGCAAGGAGTGCACCAGCTACAGTGTAATGGAAAATTTTAAATCTCCACCTTTTACTTTCCTGATCATTAGCTCATCTCCAGCTAGGCAAGCATAGATGATTTTAATTATTCATGCATTTGGAAGGTGCTTGCATTATTTGGAGAAAGGCATATGAACTTGTCATGAAACACTGCACCCTCATTGCCAACTGCCAAGGAGGAGTCAAAGTTAAGGTTAAGTCAGCTTTAACTTTGCATTTCCTGATTTTAAGGCTTAGCCATGCAACCTTAATTATGCATGAACTGGATCTATTTATTTATTTATTTAGGAAGTACAGAAGGTTCACTGCCAAATGTTATAAAACATGTCCATCAAAGGTTACATACAGGAGCACATCACAGCAAAGCCTGAAGAACTTCTTTAATATCACTGCATCTGATTTAGCTTTGATGCTCACGGGGAGAGTGATCAAAATGCAAATTTCAGCTTTCCTTCAGCTCCACGCAAGCAGGTTGTGTCATTTGGCTTGGGGTGATCTGATGGCAGGCAGAGCTCTGAAAACTGGGGCCTGGCCCTGGAAATACCCTTGCTTTTCAGGAACTCTGCCTTCCCTTCCCTTCTCCTGAGCCAATAAACCTGGAAATCCTTTTTCCAGTTGTGATGGTTTGGGAGTTCCCTGCCCGCCCCCCCACTTGTAAAATGACCCAGACTAGATCTCAGCCAGATGGAAGTTAAGAGATGAAGCTCTGTTTACAGCTCAGCACAATATACAAGCAGAGATATACACTATAGACAGGAATAGTTACAGACACAGACAAGGTAAAGGTAATACAGAAACACAACTCCCCTGCCAGAAATCAGGGACCCCAGGAGAGGCTCCCAACCACCCTTCCACCTTCTCCCCACCCCTACACCTTACCCCAAGGTTTGGAGGATTGTCCAGAGAGGGGGGGGAATTAGGAGAAAAGCAGTTAATGGAGTTATTCAGCAGAGAGGAGAGAAGCCAGAGCTGCCAGCCCAAGAAGTTACTAGACCCAGACCCTGTGTCTCATGACCCAGACTGCCAGCTTGAGAGACTCTCTTATCTTTTTTGTTTTGGATTCTTATTCCTAAACATCTCAGCAAGCCTATGAGTGAAGCAGACATCACCATTGGTTTTCCTTCACAGCCTAGAGTATAATTTTCTCTATTAAAATATTCCAATTAGCCTTAAACCAGCACACCAGTGCAGTTCCTATGTCAGGATGGGAGCTCCTCAGCTCCACCAATGTTGCTGACAAGAAACTGACTTTTACAGGAGCTTTGTGGTTTTTCATCCTTGCAGACAAGGTGACATTGTCCTGCCCCCTTATTACCAGCCTGAGGAAGACGATGAGATGCCCTTTATCTGCTCGCTGTCAGGAGACAATGGAATTATGGGCTGCCACGAGATACCCCCACTGAAGGAGAGGGGCCATGAATGTTGTTTGGACAAGGATGATTACTACTACTACAACTCTGTCCGGCAAGAGTTCAACATCAGCGGTATGTGTGTGAACTGGAACCAGTACTACAACGTGTGCCGTACGGGCAATGCCAACCCACACAAGGGTGCCATCAACTTCGACAACATCGGTTATGCCTGGATTGTGATATTTCAGGTGAGACCAAGCCAGCTTTCTGAGAAGGCTCAGACTTTTCTGACTCAGTCTTTCTGTGTCCCCATGTTGGTTTCTGCAGGATGTAATAGAGCTGCTGTCCCAGTTTAGGGCCAC